>DWFO01005233.1:0-10694 GCA_018246595.1 Mimoniades nurscia nurscia
ATTATACATACGAGTACGTAGGACCATTTTTTTATATATGCATGTTTAAAAACTGTCACAGTATTTGGAGTTGAAATTATTAAGGAATATTTCCCAAATAAGAAATAAATTTTCGTAATATGAATATAAATATTATTGTTGAAAACAAATGTAACATTATAAACGTTACATCACGCTTGTAATCCCCGAACAGGTAGGCTGAGGAGTGTTGTACATCCTTGAGTGACGTTTACTATAGTTGGACTATGGAATAGTTGGTGAATCTATTGCCATACACTGGGCAAAAAACAAATGAATTTCTTTCATATTAATAGTATTCTTATAAATATCGCTGTCCACATAAACAGCCTTCGCAGTTAAAGATTGAATAAAAAACGAAAATTAAACCCATATTTTCTAAATGTAAAAAAAAAAATAGTCGATTCCTAATTGCAAGGACCTCGACATAATAATCAAATTTGACGGTCGTTAAAAATTACGATGTGAACAAATTGCTTTATTTCCCATACGCCCCATTCGTTGTTGCTGTTACTCCCATAATTGTTACATTGAACATGGTTAAACTTCCGACCGCCGAGACGCAAATGAAAATAATTACTTTACCACACATAGCACGCTCTGCTCATTCGATTTGTACTACTGCTTGAAAACACTTAATTTCTAATTAAATTAAAACAACGACAAAGCATTTAAAAATCAACGCTCATAGCCCGCTTGATTGTCATTAGAGATATGAGAAGATTGTATGAAATGTTCGTAAAACGTAAAGACTGGTTCAATTTGTTCATCTCAATAAAATGAGCTATGAATACTTGGGTCGTACAATTGTACTCGTATATGCAAATGCGTGGGTGCAAATGATATACATATTTGTGTAGTGAAAATGCAGTAATAAAGTAGTGATTTGGACTTGAATCTCCCATTTCGACGGTCTGAGGTTCGAAACCTAGTGTGGAGGAAAAGGGAAGATCTACCGCCAGGTGATGTCGCTGCCTTGGGACCGCGGTCCCAATGTTAACTTCAGATCTTCTATATATGTACATATACTGTGATTCTTTGTAACTTCGATAGCGCGTTTGAGGATGCGTCTTCTGATTGGCCAGCCATTGATTGTGTGACGTTTTTGTATCAAATTAACCTTCGTACCTTAGAGTTGTTCATCCCATTCTTTAAGGCGTATCTGTGAACTGTTCCAGAAAGCCGCAGCAATGGTTTTAATGTTGATCAATATAGCATTTATTAGTGTCAGTCTTTGGAATTTTCAAATACGTTTGATAATTTCGAAAAAGAAACTCCATGTTCACAATTCATAGACTTGAGTATATTTTTTATCTCCGCACAATTAGGTACCTTTTTCAAACTGCGCTTTTTAATTTTGTGAAACCTTTTAGAACTTAATTTCAATGTTTTGAAAGGATTCCTCTTCCAACAATAATGTGTTTTTCAGCCAGCATTTAATTTGTTTTATTCGTTGTATTTTGTTTTATATTTTTGAAGGGAGTCGTTTTAATTAAACTTTTACTAGTTCAGCGCAGCTGATTGTCTATCTCCACGGTGAAAGGTGAAAGAGTTAATCAAAAAATACAAAACGTGTAACTTTTCATGTTTCTGACGTGGTTGGATATGATTCGAGATTATTTTACTTGTTTAATTTAATTGCCGTACCAAAGAGGACGGAGGGAACTTAATGTTAAATAGTCCTTGGAATCCCTTTTTATTTCTAAACATTGTTCTCATATAGTCGATTTGAAATTCGTCATAAGTACATAATATATGTTTTCACCTTGTTTATCAGGGCTGACTTAGAAAGTCTAGTCTAGCTCTATCATCGCTGTTGCAAGTGATATTTCGTATTTACAATATACTGCCTCTTTGGTCGTGTTGGTCGCAAGTGCGACTGCCGAACTGGAGGTCCCGGGTACGATCCCCGGGTCGAACACTACAAAAAAATTCTAATTTAGATTTTCTAGTAGTGGCTCGGAGTCTGGATATGTGCCTGGTGTATGGCAATAGGCCCACCACTTATTATAGTGGGACGTAAACGTAACCGGTGAAACGTGGGAGTGTTTTGCATTCCTCTGCCTACCACTTCGGGGATGACAGGCGTGATGTTACGTTCTTTACCTAAAAGCACTGTATAAATAGTCAAATATTTAAATTCAATTATTGTCAGAAATATAAATATGTATTTACACGCAAATGAGAAATGTAGAACAATTATTATTAAATCCAAACGGTTATTATTACGACGTATCCGCCCATTTACTGTTCAAAATTAACATTACAGCTATTCAGGACGTCCCGTATAAATTACCAAACGTGGAGACACTCAGTAGACTTGAGGGCCGAAGGGATTAACTGAACATCGTCCTACCCAATATTGTAATGTTAACGTTAGTACAAAAAATATAATACTGACCTATTTTAGAAGTATCTAGAACTTATTTACTTTTACATACATAAAACAAAACGCAATGATATCTCGGCAAAATAACATATTTCATTGAATCTTAGTTTAAGGCCGTTTCTTGGTCAAAATAACAAGTGCTGGTTGCTAGTGCGACTGCCGAACGGGAGGTCCTGGGTTCGATTCCCGGGTCGGGCACCACTAAATTTTCGAATTTAGATTTTCTTGTAGTGGCTCAGAGTCTGGATATGTGCCCGGATATGGCAATGGGCTCACCACCTATTCCATGGTGGAATATAAACGTAACTGGTGAAACGTGGCAGAGTTCTACATTCCTCTGCCTACCTTTAAGTGGACGACAGGAGTGATGTTATGTATGTTACGTAGTTATTTCTACCGCAAACACCACAATATATGTATTAAATAGTTTTAATGTCAAAATTGAGTTACACATACAACTGCTGTTGTAACTCGGTCTAGGAATAATTTTATTTTCATTACACATTCAATTATACAAGCAACGTAACATCGTAACGTGACGCCTGTATTTCCCTGAAGGAATAAGCAGAAGCACACTTCTACACTAGTACACTCCCACGATTCACTTATACCTAATATTCGTGCTTCCATGGAAAAACCTTTGTGCCTTTTGCTATACAACAAACACGAATTCAGATACCGGGCTGCTATTTACTAGGTTAGAAAAACAGCATAGTACCCTACCCGGATATCAAGCCCGGGACAACTTGCTCAGCTGTCGCACTCGCAGCCTCTAAACCTACACGGCAGTTCAGGACAAATAACTATACCAATACCGAAGTTCGGTACAACATTCAAACAGTCGGTACTATGACAAGAATAAGCTTCTCCACAGACAATGCCAAAAATGTAAGTAGCGCCCATACAATTGGCTGGAAGTTCGTGGAAAGCAATCAATTTAATACTAGAATTCGAGGAAATCACGACAACAGGATGAGGACAACGGCATGAGATACAATTCTTAGAATGATCTAATTCAATTAAATCAATCCTACATTATATTTTGTTTGAGCTAGATACTGACGTAGAAAGTCCACATGGGCATTAGGACAAAATTATAGTAAATAAATATATGACATGTAGGTTTTCTTGTTATTTAATAAGTAATGTAAATAATAAGATAAACTATATTCTCTAATTCCGGGCGCCCGGGTTTAAATCCTGGCGCGCGCGTCTTTACGAAACGTACGTTTAAAGGTTAAATATCACTTGCTATAATGGTACTATCACTTGGTATAAAAAAAAGATAGTGAGGAAATCTGTAGGCCTAATAGTGAGTTCATAAAAAAAATGGTGTCCTGAGCGTGTGAAGTCTACCAATCCACTCTTGGCTAACGTGGTAGGCTATGCTTATGCGCTTAGTTGAATAGTTGTCACCATTATCATGATCATCCTCATCATCATCATCAGCCTATATAAATGCACTGCTGGAGATGGGCCTCTCCCAAAGGGCGCCACCGCGCCCTGTCCTCGGCTTACCGCATCCAGTTTCTGCCTGCAGCCTTTCGCATTCCAACATTCCATCTGACATTCTACACATTGTACGAGTACTTACAATACAAAAAAAAGATAACCTTTCGAAAATATCTCAAGCAAGCAGAAAGTTTGTACTTTACAAGTAACAGATATATTGACAAGTAGATATTTGCAGCCCTGAAGCGGTTGAACAACGCTACTATAAAGTTAAATACTATAAAGTTCAAGAATATAAAGTTCTGAATTATTTTTAAGTTAAGAAAAGCCATCCGCCGTCTGCTACTGGGCGGGTGATAGACGCCTCAAGAGTGGTTAATAACTTTTAATGAGGTCTCTGACCACCAATCATTGTTTTTACTAATTTCCACAACGAATTGAAAAATAATATCCCTTCTCAATTGAAGGGCGCCGTAACTTTTACATAGGTTTTAGTTCATCATAGCCATCATAGTTCATCAGCCTATTGTATTCTACTGCCAGACATAGGCCTCCTTTGAGGTGTTACGCCCGAAATCCCCACGCTGGGTATGCGGGGTAGGGATCGCAAAGCACAATTTCTCACATCGCTTGTGCTGTTGCCCATAGGTGACCAAGGTATCTAGCTGTGCCAAGACAGACTGCGCCAAACCGCTACCAGCCAGCGCTGGTTTTAGTCACCTCTTACGATATCCTGTCTTACCATAGCGTAGTGTGGGGGTAGCAGAGGTGACCTGCCCCGGGTTGCACTTTTACGGGGCGGCAAAATAGTTTAGGTCGGCGAGACTTTCATAAGGCTGAACATATTGTGCGCCGAAATTTTCAGGAGAAGTTTTTTTTTTATTTGGGTCGCTGAAATTGTCACAAGACAAAGAAGACAGCTGTTTTTCTTAATTTTTTGTTTTGCTCGTCGGGCTTCTCAGAAGGCAAGACATAGTAACTTTTAAGGGGGCGGCAACATTTTCTCCCGGCCCGGGCGGCTGAAACCCACGCTACGCCACTGGTGTCTTATATTCGTTATTTCTTTAAAATAGATTAAAATGCAAATGGCAAGGTATAACAAATTAAATGTCTCCTTATTTAATTCTGTTACTGGCCATACAATACAATGATCGTTTCTCTGAGATACTCCGAGAGCGCTGTAGAATATAGCTCTTCATGAACAGAGCAAAAGAGGTTCTCGTCCAAAAGAGATAAAGTTCCGGTAATTTATTTGATTGGTGGTTGTGCAAATGTAACAGTGACCAATCCTTAGCTCATCTCTCTGTTCGATTAGCTTAATTTTATTTGAACAGTCCCCACCACTTTACTTTACAAAATGTCCAAATCGTAAACGAAACTTTTGTAAAATATCTATTTTACAACATTACACAAACTCTTTACGTGAAATTGAGCAGTTAATAAAAGTTAAATGACAATACGCTTACGCAGCTCAATGAACGCACGCAAAAGCAATCTATTTCCGTGACGAAGTCAATTATACAAAATGCCGGTCGCATCCAGCACGGAATGAAGCGTACAAAACGTTACTGCTTCATTCTCTGTGCGGCAAAAACACAGCTTTACTGCAATTCACTGGAACTTAATCGAATTTATTCTTTTTTATAGAACTATCCAAAATGTTATGATGTTACTTTACTTTGTCACTATCCAAAAACGCAAAATCATACTTTACAATATTTGAGCTCCATTTAAACCATAATATAGAATCTCAGAAATTCAAACTATACTAGTTACTTAATTTTATATTTAATCACGTAACTTTATGCCTGGAATCCCCTAAAAGGTAGGCAGATGAATGTATGTATGTAGTACCTACATTCCCACGTTCCACCAGTTACATTTACGTCCCACTATGAAATAGGTAGTGAGCGTTTTGTCATACACCGGGAATATTTTCACACTTCGAGCCACTACTAGAAAATCTAAATTAGAAAAATCTCATAGTGGCTGACCAGGGGTTAGAACCCAGGACCTCCCGGCAGTCGCGCTTGCAACCAACACAACCAACGAGGCAGTAGCAACGGAACAATAGCAAATAATCAAAGTCAAAATTTAATAATGAATTTTATTCATCGTATAACACGAATCAGTATTATTTATAATACAAAGGATTATTGTAGCTTACTGAAATATAATAGTTTACTCACTTTAATCTAGTTTACTTTCATTTTAATCTAGTTGGGTTGTTACAAACTTATGTATCACTAAAAATAAACCTAAATCCTGACAAAGGGATGAACAGAGTCGTACATTTGAACGATAATACGCCGGCGAGCCACATTAGAGCCGCGCTCGTCCGCAGTCTAACGCGAAAGCCAGTATTTGCGTAGCGATCTCAATTATACGAAGCGGCTATTGAGAGCCACACGCGTCAAATGGAGCTCACAATGTCACCAACGCAATGCTTCCTATCACAGCCGATTCGTACACTGTACGATTTTGCGAATTAGTCACGCATCTATTTCCCCGAAGGGTTAGGCACGTAATATATACACTTCCGAGGTCCGTCAGTTATGTTATATACCAGCATGGACTAAGAGATGAGCCTGTAAATAGAAGAGTATATCGGCACGTTTAAGCAAATTGCATTAATGATTTCTACCTATAGATACGTTAAAGATTAGTGATGAGATAAGAGTTTGTTTAGTTTTAATTATATTTTGACAACTACATTAGTCATTACGCTACTTACTAAATTAGTCAGAAATTTTTATTAATTCCCATACGTATTACGAAATTAAATTAATTATGTCGCTTGATGACGTTCGTCGTAGTTAGTTTTCGGCGCTGCTTAAATTGTATTACCGCGACATTTTATTCACAGTTTCTACAAAGTAATTTTAAATATTTTGGAACCTTCTTTTTATTTCATAAAGAAATGTAAATTGAAATACTAAAATGGTTTATATAAAAAGTTATATTTATGTTACATTTTAAATTTTTGTGTAGGCACAACTTCCTAATTCGTTTTAATTATTTTATTAATTACACCGGAACAAAAAAAAAGTTTTCTGTACACAGGACGCGACCTATCCACGGGCATGCTTTTCGACCCGCTGAATCCGAATTTCCAGTCAGTTTGTGCCGTACACCTTCCAATTTCGAGTAAATTGCAAAAAACCTTAAGAAATAACAAAGATTGACTGTTTTAGTAAAAAAAAATTGTGGATCTAGAGCAAGCATAGTTTAATAGTTTTCATGTATTTTGAACCGTTGAATGCTAATTTCAAGTGTAGGTACTTAGATCATAGGTCGTTTTGAATCTGAGAAAATTGTAAAAACACTATGACAATAATTGTAAAAAGCCCATGAAAAATGTAAAAATCTCGGATTCAGCGGGTCGAAAATCTTGCCCATAGATAGTCGCGTCCGGTGTACAAAAAACTTTTTTTTTGTGTACCGGTGTTATTGATGACGGCGCTGCCGTTTATGGGCCACAATATTAGCCAATCCGGATAACCTGTCATAAACATCCAGCGTTTCCATCTACTTATACATCTTCAATAACATATTTATTTATAACACAGAACAAACTCATTTCTAATGCTCCAATGTAATTGCAATTTTATTAATTTTATCAATATTTTCATATTTTATATGTATTTCCAATGTACATCGGGGGCTTGTATCGCGCAATAAAGCGCTAATGTCGCTGCTTATTTCCCGTCACTTTGATCGTGGATGCACCAGGCGTTCGTAGCAGTTTGTACGTGTTCAACAATAAATACGGCTATATTTAGCGTAATTCGCAACAGATTGGCACAATCCGTTTGAAAGTGTCCAAGTCTATATCGCACTCTTGTACGCTTGACATATTTAAATTGACAAATCGCTTAGTTCTTTCCGTACTTATTTACCGCTAATGGTTTTGAAACTTTTTAATATCTAGAAATACTCGTAGATTTCCTGACAACTTATTTTTATAAAAAAAGTTACAATGTGACTGAATTTAGTTATTGATGAAAAAAGCTTTATGTACTCTATCAATGCTTCAGCAATAAATATTAAATCTTTATGGAAATTGTCAATTTACGGTATCTCTTAAATTGTCGAATTAAAAATTTACGTTTCTTTAGAGCATGTCATCGTCAGATAACTATGCGGCAAAATAAATATGTTACGTAATGACTCCAACCGAAATGAACAGGCTTCAATTTTTGTTTGTCAGTATTAAATAGCCACACATCCTCTAGATTCTATAGTGCATTTTTGTATATACGATCATTTGGAGAAGCATTAGAAAATAAAAATAAGGTCTTATAATCTTATTATAGAAACATGTATAAAAGCATTTCTATTTTCGCTGTAATCGTAGACTTAGACATTATCTAAATATAATATTTTTTTAAATAATCTACAGTAGCTTTATTATATTGTATGTGTTGAATTTTTATTTCAGCTCAGACATATTACAGGACTTTTTGTTTTAGAGTTGGCAGGTTTTGGGCGCATTTTCATCATTTGTAATGTATATGAAAATAATAATTCAGTCTCTATAAGTTAACAGTTCGCATCGCGATGCTTTTAGCTACAATTCTTGCCAAATATACGCTCCGTTGTGAACTTATTCACCTTCACGTTTTTAAACTTACATACATAGCTTTATGCATGTTTAAAGGAGATTAATCATAAACCAAAGGTACCTACAACATTTCAATACCATTCTTGTTCGGCATTTTCAGTGCCTCTTTTAATTTTCCCGGAGACTTTAGGTATTTTGGAAATAGATTCTGTTCATAATAGTGCATCTTTACACAATGTTTATATATGAATGTTTATATCTGAGTGTATAACATTAGAAATAATATAGTAACATTATGTTTATTTACGCAATACAATATTCGTATACTTAATGCTTTAGCTCTTATATGATCACAGTCTAATCGATGAATGCAACACAGTAGTTTTATATGGAATTCTTTGCTAGTAATCTGATCACAACCTAATCGACTAACGCAATACGGTAGTATTATATTGAATTCCTTACAAGTAATATGATCGCAACCTAATCGACAAATGGTGACTAACGAACTTGCGCAGACGCTCATTTGCGACAATACGCCGCCATTGACGGCTGATTACTTAATTGCTCCGTTTAATCAATTGGCCGCCGGAGACGCCTGCACGCAGCCTGCTCCACTCCCGGGTCAATAAATCCTTTGTTTAGAGGACGATTCTATTTAACCGCCAGTCGACATGCAGTGCCAGTGCCTAATCGTTATGGTTGAAGTATTTGATGTTTTGCGACAAATTTTATTACCGAGCTTAGCAAAGCTGTGTTGTGCCGTTTCGCTGATAAAAAGTTCCATTGCTAATTTCATTTATCTTACAAGTGTACATAATATATTTGAAGTTCATGGAACCATATAGTACTCATGTTTTGTTTTGTTGTCATCTAGACAGTTCAATTTAATTGATAATTTATGTCTGTATTCATGAGTTTATTAACAGCGAACAAGTTTAGAAGAAAATAAATATTTAATTATTTATTTATTCTTCATTGTTGTAAACAACGAAGGTACTTCATACCAAATATCATTTCTAACAGTCAGCCCAGGTGATAATGAAATTTTAGGCGAAGGCCACTAAGCCTCTTAATTTTCAAATTATGTAAAATATTAAATATGTAACTCTTAACTCTTCATATACCCAAACATATTATTTACATGCAAATATAATATTCACATACATGTAACAGACTGCGTCGTTGGCCAAGCGGTTGCAAGGGTAACCGCCGATCGGGAGGTCCTGGGTTTGAACCCTGGCCTGGTACTATTGGGCTTTGTTAATTTAACGTTGCATAACATAACATTAATAGGGGTCCTATGAGTCGAGATTAGTATTCAGTGTATATACACTCACACCCTATTCTATGATGAAAATTAATGGGGGTGTACTACGCTGACTAAGAATTAATCCGGCATGTACTAAGCTATTAGAGGCGTGATGTTACGACTTTACATATATAAGATACGAATATAACTCATATACAGATCCAAGGCTCGTATAGCAGTAACTCCATGGTAACTCCTTAATTAAACTCGGGAAGGTAATTAAATTCTCCCCTTACCAAAAGAATAAATATATTAGGAAGGGGTATATTAAAACATGTTTATACATTTAATTATTCATAATTACAGACATATAAACATATTTGCTTCAGAATACTCAGGTCTAAGAAATAATTAAAAATTGAGTTAATCACTTATTCGTCTTAATATTAATAAGAACATAGAATAGAATTTTGCTGGAATAAATCAGTTGTTTTTTTTGTGTGGACATAATGAGAACCAGGCACGATGGCGCTTGTAAGGGGAAGCGTATACCCAGCAGATTAGATAGGCAGGCTAATGATAGCGTCGATGATGATGCTGATGATGGTGCAAAAGATGATAATTATAGTGATAGTAATAACGATGACAAAGATTACACTGATGATGGAACAAACTATGATAATCATAGTGATAGTAATGACGATGACAAAGATGATACTGATAATGGAACAAAAGATGATAATCATAGTGATAGTAATAACGATGACAAAGATGATGCTGATGATGGAACAAAAGATAATAATCATAGTGATAGTAATGACGATGACAAAGATGATACTGATGATGGAACAAAATATGATAATCATATTGATAGTAATGACGATGACAAAGATGATACTGATGATGGAACAAAAGATGATAATCATAGTGATAGTAATGACTATGACAAAGATGATACTGATGATGGAACAAAAGATGATAATCATAGTGATAGTAATGACTATGACAAAGATGATACT
>DWFO01005234.1:0-10693 GCA_018246595.1 Mimoniades nurscia nurscia
GCGGTGTACCTGCCATCCCTGCTAAAAGCACATCCAAGATATACAATTTCATCCACTTGCTCCAGCACTGCATCATCAACCACTACCCTTGCAGACGTTCTTGACTCATCTCTTTCAAATACCCAAACTTTTGTTTTGTTCGCATTCAATTGTAAGTCTTTGTTCTTACCATCATCTTTCATAATTGTGACCAGTGTTTGCAGTTCGGATGTGGAGTAACCGATATAATCATTAAAGTTAAAGAAATAATCTTTTATCAATCGTTTAAAAGAATTAATAGTATTCACACGTCGAATATTGTCGTCGTCGACTGGCCCGTTGATGCAGTGGTTAGTGAACCTGATTGTTGCGCCGGGGGTTGTGGGTTCGATTCCCATTCAGAATAAATATTTGCGTAATGAGCACAAGAAAGTATTTGTTCTGTGTCTCGGAGTGAAAAATAATATATAGGTAGTATGTAGTTTATCAGCCATTTGGTTACCATACCACAAGCTCACTTGACGCTTACTTTGGTATCAGATGGCCGTGTGTGGAGATTTCCCGGAATAATATTAATATTCCTCTGCTTACCTCTTCGGGGATGACAGGCGTGATGTTACGTATACATGTAGTATATCAGCCGCCTGATTACCATGCCACAAGAAGCTCTTGACGCTTACTTTGGGATCAGATGATGGGGGGGGGGATTCTCATGTCTGAACTACACTTTAAGACACGGCAAAGATCCAAGTGAAACATTCTTATACTCTTATTCTTTAGGTAATCAGATTGGAGATCTGGTGTCAAGGTCTCCTTCTTCTCATTTAACAAATTATGGTTCGTTTAAACTTTCAGATCTCAAATATTCTCTGTATTTAACAGTGAAATAAAACCAAAGGTGGCTATAAGATGAGCCAAGATTAAGTATTTCATGTTAGAAAACGTCGTTTACGTAAAATGTCCCTATTGTCTAATACTGTTTAATATCCTTGTAACATATTAGGTACAAGACCGTCCGCATTAAAACAACAATTCAATATAACAAATTTTATTGGTACAAATGTAAATTCTATTCTACAGTGTTATACACAATGTTATTATATAAAATGTAGGTATTAACACGCAATATCGTTGACGCTAATAGAACATGTCCAAATAACTGTGTTTTAAGACATGTTTTGTTACACAGTCTTGAGTCACCCTTAGAATGTTTCATAATTTTCCAAAGGTTGTGAAATCCAAGAATACACAATTGATCATTTATTTATAGCTTAACTCTGAAAGGTAATCAGTGTCCAAACCAACACTATAAATAGCTTGATGATAATGACAATGACGAAGTTAATTGAATCGTACAAATATTTATTTAATTAAACACACAATGTTTAATCGTCGCGCGATTTATGCTCTAATTTTTAGGTTACGATACCCGCGGAACTATAATTGATTTAATTTGTCCTGTATAGCTTCTTAATTCAAGTTAGAAGTGTATAAAGGATAAATTAGGTTATTTCAAATTGAATTATTCATTCATTCATTGATAGATAGATAGTATTGATAGTTAGTATAGAGTTTAGTTAGTATAGATTAATCTTTACTATGTAACTACACTCAAACTATCACATCGATATTCACCAGACTGATGATAATAAGAATCCTTATTCCTGCCATTATTTAACATTATAACTAATATACTAATTATATTAATATATTAGTTAACGTTATAATTAATAATCGAATGAACAATTAACTAGGCTAACAAACCTATTGCTACAGCCATGTCTGAGGTGGATTCTTTGAACGGCGGCAGTCTTCTGCGATTGCTGCCTATCATTAAAATATAAAAATGAATTTAACTAAATTACTTTTTTATATTTTAATCAGGAGGTATTAAAATCAGGACGTCTTGGGTTCAAAACCCAGGTCGGGCTATATTGGAATTTACTAACTTAGATTTCTTAGTAGTGGCTCGTAGTCTGAATATATATATGGTCCGTGTATGGCAATAGGCTTACCACATATTCTATAGTGCGACGTCAACGTAACTAGTAAAGCGGAGGTGTGTAATATACGCCTCTGCCTAAGTCTTCTGGACTTACAGGCGTCATATTACAATTTAGAATCATGAAATAATTGAACCAGCCACAAACACAAATTCATTCCAATAATTTATGTCGTATCTACTCCTAGTTTCGTTTAGTTAATTAGTTGTGTAAATATAAAAATATTATTGCATAATTTTCAGTTGGTATATTTTTGATTCTATTAAGTTTTTTTTCCATTTACATTTTAATTGCTATTGTACATTTTCTACATTAATTTTTAATTTTAAGGAATATTAGTCCATAATAAGTCACCGATAATTTTGTTTTAAATCTATAAGTATGTAAAGAGTATACGGAGGTTCTGTGATGGTTTCTCGTTGATGCCACACCCGTAGCTGGCATCCATGAGCTACACCATCACACTGACATGTAATAATAATCCATATCTTAAAAATAAACTCAACCACTTTCGATAAAACTTACACTATTCCCTAAAGTGGGGTAAATGTAAGGAATAAAAAAGAATGGTTTATCAGCCATCTGGTTACCATAGCGCAAGCTCTCTTGACGCTTAGTTTGGGATCAGATAGATGGCCGTATGTGGAAATGTCCCGAGATATTTATTTATTTATTTATTTAATGTTCACAATTTGCTGACCAAAAGCATAAATACACCTGGTAAATGTGGTAAATTTGTTTGAAAGGCCTACTAAAATTTTTATTTATATATGTATATGAAAAATAATTGCAGCTCTAATAATATAACATACATACGTGTCGAAACGATGGACTCTTTTTGAAGTCGATAGAAAAGAAAGGATATTGAAAGTACATCAATGACTATTGCAAAACATCAGTGTTGACACTAATGTCTCTTAATCTATAAATACTTAATCTTATTAATTTTGGAGAATGTTGTAGAATAAGAATGGATGTGGACGAAGCACGACAGGTGTGTAAGAATAGAGATATTTGGCACTCTGTGCTCTCTGCGTACCCCGCAAGGGACCTGGCGTGAAGATATGTATGTATGTATGTTGTAGAATGAGGCAACACGTGTAACGTCAAACAAACTAATGAGCTTTAAGGTCTAAGTTAGCACGCTTTACAAGTGGTAGTAGATTAAATAACTAAGTAGGTACTCATTTTAATTGTGGAAAATTTTCTTATGAAAACTATTTTTCACGTGACTTTAAATATAAAATCATTATTTTACTTCCAGATTTATTTTACAATTTACAAATTTCAGGTACTCTCATGTTTAAATAAAGTCGTAAATACGTTGAAAATAAAATGTCTAATCTAATATTTTAGACATAGATATATTTACTGAGAAACACTCTACCTACCAAATAATAATGATACATTTTGTTGGCAGTAACTACGTATTTATTACTATTTTAACTTTGATTTGCATTGAATCCAATGCAGTAACCTAGTTCTGTCGTTTTTTGTATATGTATAAATTCCTAACTGTCTCGTTGGTCGTGTACGACTGCCGAACGGGAGGCCCTGGGTTTGATTCCCAGGTCGGGCACTACTAAATTTTCTAATTTAGATTTTCTAGTAGTGCCTTGACTTTGACTGCCTCGTTGTTCGTGTTGGTTGCAAATGCGACTGCCGAACGGGAGGTCCTGGGTTCGATTCCCAGGTCGAGCACTAAAGAAATTTTCTAATTTAGATTTTCTAGTAGTGTGCTCGGAGTCTGGATATGTGCCCGGTATATGGCAATATGATCACCACCTATTCCATCGTGGAACTTAAAAGTTACTGGTAAAATGTGGGAGTGTTCTACATTCCTCTGTCTACCTTTTCGGGGATTACAGGCGTTATGTTACTTTACTTTATAAATTCCTAAATCATTCAGTTGCTGTAATTTCTTTAAGTTACGAGTAGTACAATGTCCTCGTTTTTATATTCTCAAATAGCCTGGTTCCCATCATATTGAATTTAACAAATTATTATATAGATAATAATTAAGTGGTACGATAAAAAAAAGATTGAAAACCAAACGTTCATTGTCATCGATTCTTCATTTTAAATTTACTCAAGTAACTGCGTGATTCTTATGTCACTAGGGAAATTTTTATTAGTCATCTACATACCACTTACTAGCACCAGTGACTAAATGCTTGTGTAAGGAGACAAGCAGTACAAATGTGGAGTATTCTTCCCACATTCGTTCTTCCCCACTATATTTCCCACATCTCCCAATACCACAAATACGTAAGTAGCGTTACCTACAACTTTCAGTAAGTATCGATATACTCGTACATATCAGTATTCGTATTAGTAAGAAAATTTGGTAGTAAAACGGTGGTACAAAGTAGTAGCACTATCGAGTTACAAGATTTTCCAAATCATTTTAAAATACACCTACTTAAGTGCCAAGATATTAATTAAATGGGAGTTTTTTTTTATCCACATTGTCCTATTTGCGATGTTATAGGTACATAGTTCGCGCTTGCTCCATTTTGCGTGTACCGATTCCAGAAAATGACATGTTTGAAGAAACAGATATTCATTATATTAATACTAATTCTGTATTGTAACAGCCAAAAAAAAATTGTGGATTATTATGTTGATTTTTTTTACATCTTCCTTTTCTTTAACTACCTTTATATTGTTTTCTTAAATGATGTTGTGGGTGGCTTTAAAGACATAGCTTTCAAGCGGAAACGCCGCTCGAAAGGAAAAAATTACATTTAAAGACTAAATGATAAAACATAGAACGTGCTATTGTAAGGATTTTGACAATCGGGCTTGCTGTAATCAGAATAAAATCCAGACAGCCAGCCAGACTATTAGAAAATTTCGTGCCGACCGCAGGCCCTTCCTCGCAGTCCACTTAAGCACTTCTAACCAGGCATCACTCTACTAGCCTCGGTTCTCTCTATTATTCTTCAAAGTTCAAAGCCCAGTCATTCAGTCATAATGCCGTACAATTATTTACGAAACTTGTATTAACTTGGTATTTACTGTCATATTATAATTGATTTGGAATTTATAACATTACAGTAGCATTAGAACACCCGTAATTTACTTTATGTGGTTACTTACACCATATAAGGTCCAGAAAATATTAATTAATTAAGCTTACTATGGGTTCATTTAACTAAATTTCTGTAACCACAAAAGGTTTACTGGCAGAAAATGCCATTAGACCATTACCTATGTTAAATTCGCCGTTTGTTAAATTCTACTTTATTCTGAAAATGTCAAAACATAGAGTCTGATTAAATTGATAGTTCTGAATAACACCAAAATGCTGATAAAACGTAACTACGTACATACACGTTATTGAATATGCGTTATTTCCTGGAATACATAAAGTCTTTTTGACCTATTTATATTTGATCGAAATAAAGACAAACCACATTATTTGACCAATTTAAGTATCTAAATAGCTTTCAATTTAACATTCAATTGAGTAAATTTAACGATACCTATTATAATATAGAAAATAGTAAGTGCAATAGGTTGCCCAAGCTATTTATAGATCATAGATAAGAAACATTAGTAGGTACGTGTTACATTAAACAACGCCAAACACAAACTAAATGTAGGTAAATATTTATATTTAAATGAAAATCTTTAAGGATACTTAATTGTCATTTGGAACTCAACCCCGCATTGTGTTATTTTACATTGCATTTCACACCTATACACGCACGTCATTCTCATTCGAACTGAAAGCACTTGGCCTTGAAAATCTTTACGTGTACACAATACAAGTATATAAGCATTTATCAAGTTACGTAACCTTGCCACGAACGCTTATTTACATTGTTTTCTAACAAGAGATCTTTGAAAACAAGTTTGCAAAGTTTCAAATTGTTCACATTAGCGAAAATTACGCAAATGTCTAACCTAATTTAAACAAAAGTAATAACCTAAAAGTAACTAAACATAAAACATCAATTGCATTCTGAAAACCGTGTCAGAACGTTTAGTTGGGGCATTAAGATACAGAAAAGTTGTTTTGAGTAAGGCGAAGTGTTGTCGGGTCGAAAATAATATCTTGGAGAGGCCCAAAGAACTCCGGGCGGATGTTATATAGCTACGTAGATAAAACCTTCCGCCGTTGCCAGCGCTCCAAGCGGTGGCTGAACGAAACTAACTTCATGCCGTGTACACCCCAACAAATAAGTTTTGACGACGACTCATAATTATTTATGTATCCATTTATTTACCTCTAAATATGAAATTGTCTTATTAGTTGCATATTTCTATATGAATATATTTAATTAGTTACAAAATTTGTATATTAATAATTAAAACCGTATAAACTTAGATATTATAAGTTATGTGGTGTATTCGTAGCGGTGTTTCAATTTACTGAGCGAAGCATTATGTTGAGATTTTAGATATTCATTTATGTTTAGATGTAGAATCGAGTTATGAAAATTAATTTAATTTTGTGAATATAAAATTCCAATATGTAATTGTGTTAATTACCTACAAGAATATTGAAGATATTCAAAGTGTATAATTGATAGTGATTTATCTGTAGTTTTATTCTAGATATTAAATAGAAAAAAAAAGTTAAATAAAATTTGAATTTAAGTGTTAAATATAATCAAGTATAGTGTATTAGATGTAAGTATAAATGGATTGAGGAAAATTAAACAAAATAATGTGTCTAATGGAATTTATTTGAAAATCTGTAGCATTCCACGATCTAAAATCCTTTCGAATGTGCCCAATCTTTTAAAGATGTAACAAAATCACCTTTGACTTCTATAAATTTGCCTAATTCGTGAACTCTAGTTTCAATGTAGCGCTGGTGCTTTTTCTTCAAGTAACCTTTGATTTCGTCATTCATAAGCCAGATATCTCCTTCGATCTTTTTTACCTTTGAAATTTTACGCTGACCACGGTATGTAATGTTTAAGTAAATGGGTATTTCATAGTTTTTGGTTCTTCCAATGAAGTATGGTAGATTCCTTGCTTCTTCTTTAGGAGGTTTCCAACCAGATGGATAGTTTTCCTTGGGCGTGACAGATGGTATCGTGTGGAAAGGCAAAAGCCTCTCTACGTATTTCCATTCTGGGGGGTCCTTTACCACTTCAAACTCATACTGTTCTTTTATTCTAGTCACAAATGGCGAGTGCGCGTAGTTTGAATAGTGTTTTGAATGTAACGTAACCTGGAGAAAAAAATTTGTTAAATACATACTCGATGCCTAAAAAACGCTGAATAAATTCCAACAATATCCCTAATATATAAAAATAAATCTGAAAACTGTCACAAAATAAAAGAAATGTAAGTACTGTTTATATACGATAAAAAAATATACATTTGATAATTTAACCCTGAAAACAATATGGCGTAAAATTAAATTGGTGAATGAACTTGTGCGGACCACCGTATACCCATAGTTCTGTCACATGTCGTGGTCAAAGTAACATTACAACACAACGCAAGAGAAAATAATTAAATAATTACCGATAGTGATTCCGGAACAATTCCTATACCCAAATCAGTTGCGTTGTTCAAGATTCTCCTTGGTTTTCCAAAAAAAAAACGTCTAAACGCGCACTGTGAACGCCACACGGTCGCCATTTTGAATAGCGAATAGAGCGATTGCTTGCCGAGAGCAATAAGAACTATATTATTCGTTTCGAAGGAAACATTATGGCGGACGCCTGCAGACATTTGGGCTTTTCAAAAATCGTTTTCTAAGTTTAATCGCGAGTTTTTATTGAACTTTTTCGCATATTATGGTGTGTTGTGTGTCTAATTGACTGTTTATTGTGGTTTTTGGGCATTTCGTGGGATAAATTGTGAGTATTTTGTGAGGACATCGCGGAGGTGCGCCACGGGTAGGGAAATGATTTGGTGCTTTCTGTCTCTCGACGCATACGCATCGCACAGCTGTAGGTGGCGTTACGGTCATACTAGAAGCGAAACGTACCACCAAAACATAGGGTTTTCATGACTTTTCCGGCGAGTTTTTCTAGTAAACTGACGCCGTAAATGTAAATATTGTTGCATATTTGGCATTTATATGGCTTAATGTTTCATTTTAGAGCGTTGAATGCAGAATTATAAAAAGAAAAATATGTCAAATAAGTGCGCGAACTTGTTGATTGTGGAACATGACTATTGTTTATATGACTTGTAGACGTAATAATTTAATGATATATACGATAATATTTGCCTATTAGTATGTTTGCTTACAATTTTCCTAATATATTCACAAAATATGTAGCCATTATTGTCGGATATTTTAAATGCTGCTGTGGCATGTATGACCTGAAATTCCTGCATATTTTTTTAATACATACCACGTTGGTAATTAAGGAATTGGTGTTTAAATATTTTTTCTGCTACTTTTCAGGCTAAATGGGGTGTAATGTAAACGTATTATGGCTCAATGTCGTCCAAACACTAAGGTTAAGGAGCCATTGAGAACTAAAAGTACAAGTAGTGTTAATCAAATAGAAAGCAGTGAAGTTTGTCTCGAGGAGACATTAACAGATAATAGTTCGCAAGAAACTGACTGTGAGAGCCAAGCAAGGGAGGAAGAAAATCAGAAATCTGTAAGCAAACGCTCAACTTCCTCGATCAACCTCAGATCGGTTAATAGGGTTAGAGCTGACCTACAGCCTGTACCTGATGTCGAAGAAACGGGGACACCTCCCACCACACATTCCATCATGAAAACTAAACAGGCTAAAGAAGATCTGGACAAAGGCACAGATGAAGACATAATAGAACCTAAGACTCGAGCCCGAAAGAAGGCATCGGACATCAATGACGAAGACAAAAACAAACAAGGCCAAGATGACCCGAAAACCTCCAAAGAACCTAAGAAAACTCTAACGAAACCTAAAACAGTAGTAAAGAAGCGACCACTTGGTATCAGAAAGACAAAAACATTGAGACGTAAAAAAGTTTCAGTGGCAAAGAAAAAAGTGCTAAGACAAACTGTAACACGTGCAAGAAAGGCCACTGTCAAGATTGACACTGATAACTGTCAAGAAAAGGAAGCCGTCCCTCTCATACCTGTCTCTGAAATTAAAAAGGAGCCAGTCGAAGAGACTACACCTAACTCGAGATCATCAAGTCCCAAAACGAATCCAAGAAAATCAAGATTAAGTTCTGATATGGTCATGATGAAATCTGTTTTGGGAGACTCATCAAGTACACTTGTTCTTGGTCCACGGACTAGCCCCTATTCAATGCGTTCTGAACGAAGTAATAGTCCATCCCTTTTTGAAGGCAAAAATTTGAGAAGTGGAAAACCAAGAAAAGTTAAGAACAATCTTCTAAATGAAATAGTTATAAAGGAACAAAAGAAGAGGCGAAGATTACTTTCTGACTCTAAAGCTACTGATGTTGCAGAAGCTGCAGATGACTGTAAAAAACTAAAGAGAGGACGCTCTTGCTCACGGGATGGTAGTGAGATCTCTAAATGCTCAGATATCACAGAGTCAGATATCAGCCTGAATGAAGGGCTCAATGACACAGAAGGAAGCAAGGAGCTCAACAAAAAATTAGATAAATCTAAGACTGACCTAGATATAGATATTGAAAATAATGTACAGATCTCAACTATTGGAAAAGTGCCTTCTCTTAATGTTGAATCCAAATTAGCTGAAACCAAACTGGATACTGAGCCTTGTTCTATAGCAAGTGAGAAAAAAAAGAAAAAAATGAGCTTAATAAGGAGTACTTCATTAGACTCTGACAACAATAATAGTAATAGGCTTAAGTTAGACAGTTTAAACACACAAGAAATAGAAGAAAAACTGTTATTGAAGACTGAAAATGATACGCTTTTTGAAGAACGTAGTAATATATTGAATTGTATGTCAAAGACATTTAACTCAAAGGAGGTTTCCAAAAACATGAGAAAAGCAAGAAGAGGAAGGAAGAAAGAAGTTGCGGATAGAGCAAAGCCTAATCCTTTAACCACCAAGAATGGCATAAGTAGCACAATAACTAATGACTCTGTGGAAGATAAGCAAGAATCTATTGACACATTAACAAAAGAAATAAATGATCTCATATATAATCTGGACCAAAATATAGACCAAGAAATGAACATTGATACAAGTGAGAATACTGAACAAACACAGCCTAAAGCAGTTTTAAAGTTTTACAGTCAATCTAAGCCATTGGGTGATAATAATAGTATTATATCACCAGACACACCGATTAAGGACAAAGATACTATCTCGCCATTGATTAATGAAACAACGCCTTGTAAGAATGACGACAGTGAAAACATCAGATTACATTATGAAGAAGATTCAGTAGAAAAATCAACAGAGAACAGAGAGATCCCATATAAACAAAGTTCAGTTGCCAGCATCGATAAGTTAATGGATAGACTGAAAGAATTCGAGGAATTTGATAAGAGAAGGCAAAGACAGGAATCTGAAACAAGGTCAAGTGATTCAAACTCTGTTATGGTCACAAGTGAGGTTGTATTGCTAAACAAATCAGGAACCGATATGAAATCTTTAAAAGACATCCAAACAGTAAGATCACCAGAAAAAGTATTCGAAAAAGAAAATGTTTTGAGCTGTTTTGAAAACAACTCTGCAATATCTATAGTCAAACGAGACCAAGTACGCAAGTCTGTCGAAATAGATTTGCCCAATTCTGTCACTTTAATAAAGCGTAACAGTTTCAGTTCACGTAAGGAGTCCACAAAC
>DWFO01005235.1:0-10693 GCA_018246595.1 Mimoniades nurscia nurscia
CGACTCTCCTCTCTCTTGTTAGTTTAATTAGAACAGTTGCAGACTCGGTGCCAGTACTCGAGTGACATGGAAGTCAAATCTAGACACGTGTCGATTATTTATTTTCTTAACATATTTAATCTAGAGCTCTAAAGCCCAGGTGAATGCTAGACTTTTCCTAGGCGTGCGCGCTTCATCCTAGGACGCATCTACACATAAAATTAGGCAGTATTAATGAACGCTAGCCTAGACAGAACGCCACGCCTATAATTCCTAAAAAGGTTGGCAGAGGAGTGCAGTGCAGTCCACTTTTCACGAGTTAAGTTTACTTTCCACTATGGAATCATGGTAATCCACAAATCCATTCTAAACTGGATTTTAAAAATCACTCTGTATTTTCTATGTATCCAACTGTATGTATCTATGTTCTAACAAATATGAATCACGCTGTCGATATTTCCTCTAATTTACATATATCCAGATTTATTTAGTTCCACGAGCTAAGGATATTGTGATTGACGTGCCAAATTTTAACTGATCTATTGACAAGGTTCACAGCTGGATATGTTTTTAATAAACTGTCGATTATGTATTGTAATGTGTGTAATACCCATGTGTAAGGTCTATTCACACCATCGTTTAAATAAATTAAACATACATAGCGTAATTCCAAAGTGTTCTCAATAGGTACTGGTAGTAACATCAACAAGTGAGTCGATAAACCAGAATATTTTTTAAAATTTCTTACAAAAGCATGGCAACACAATTAAAACATATTTTACGTTAAACCTTCATTAAAAGCTCCGCCCCCTATTACACTGGCAACATTATTTTTTATTCACAACTCCATTACGAAAAAAAATCATTTGACGGACAGGAAAACGTTATAAATTCCATTAAAATTCCATTACTCGGAAACGCTGGGCGACTTCAAGTAGATTAGACAACTGGGCCGAAACTCATTTCACTACCAACTTGTCGGAGACGACAAATCTCGTCTCTTCTCAGCGTTGTTATTTTTACTTGACAAATAAAAATATTCTCCTCCATAATTGTTTTTATTAATGTATTATTTTAGGTGTTTTTTTAAAGCAAAATTATTTTATTTAAAATGTTCAATGTATTTAATTGTCTGCAAAGTTTCATTCATTAAGTCCGTGTCAATCTATTATTTGAAATAATGTTACCAGTAACGAGAATATTTCCCACATTTTGCAGTGTCTGATTATTACATTGACGAAAATGGATATGAATTTATGTAGTTGTTACATACATACATACATCCATACATACATACATCCATACATACATACATCTTCACGCCAGGTCCCTTGCGGGGCAGTCAGAGACCACAGAGTGCCAAATATCTCTATTGTTGTACACATGTCATGCTTCGTCCAAATTCATCAGTCTCTTCATACATGCACGCCGGTTTCGGACACTTCTAACGTCCCCATCAGAATTGTAGTTGTTTACAGTTAATATATGGCAATCTTGCATTGGTTGCATGTACCGTGAGACGAATAAGTACCGTAAAATGTAGCCATCAATCAGTATGGGATTCATCAAGTGATACAAACTTGAGAAGTGCCAAAATGTATTTAAAAAATGCTGTCCTATGGAAAGTAAATGGGAGGGTACAAATATATTGGAATGACATTGAAATTATATAAATGTTATTACTATTTGTAATAGTAAAAAATGGTATTACCATTACTGCACCTAGATCCAATCTGTCAATCATCATTTGATCCATATTTGGTTCCTTTTCCTTACCAATTAACGTCGCCAAGAAGCAACGAAATATGTAACAACCATTGCTTTGCACAATATCCTTTGCTGTAGGTAATAATAATTTACTTTGGATCAAACTCGAAAAAACATTTTCAATAACTACCTTACTCGCGATGTTTCAAACAATAAAAATTTCTATACAAATTAATAAGTATTTATAGAGAGTATATACTGAGACTTACCTTGCGGGAACCCAACCGCCTCCAAGCCGTGATGCGTCAATCCAAAGGGCCCCAAGCCCCCGAGGGGTCCAGGGCCCATGCCCATGTGATGTGCACTCGAATGATGGGCATAAGGATTCTGTGCTAACGGCGAGGGCTGCTTCAGGTAGTGGAAGTAGTGGTGCAGGGGTGTCGTGGAGTGATGCGCCTGCGGTGCCGCCGGACCGGTCGCAGTGGGACCGCTGGCCGACGAATTGGTCAACAGCGCCATCTCTTGTCAGCTTCACAAAGTAGTCACCGCGTCAACCTCTTCCTCGTATGTATGGACATGGTTGGTCTCGCTTCCTCTTTTTAATTTTGAACACCGAATATCGCGTGCGTCGTCATTTTAGTGGGGGGGTTATTCTGTAACAAAAATATTGAAATTATTACGATATACATACATTTTATAACAGACGACTTCCCCGGACAGATCAGATACTGGTATTCAGTATGCGTGTATAAAATAATAAACGTAGAATCACCTTAGGCCAGTAACGACAGGGATTTTTGGCACAGGTGCTCTCTGCCTGCCTTGTAAAGGATGCCTTTAGCGTGATGATATAACAATAATTGTGTAAATTAATGCAGTCACAGTGTTCAGTGGTGACGGCGTATCGCAACTAACATGTCGGGTTAAGCATTATCGGCCACACACGTTCCCGGGATGGATGGAAAGTGGAAATTTATAGCGAAAACTCATGAGCCGACATTTTATACACCGTGAAAGACGTTAAGCGGTCGGTTTGATGGTTATCGCCGGGTCACAGTCGTAAACCTTGCTGTTGTTGGAATCTCACGTCTACGTAATTCACTTGTAACATCTTTGGGATATGGCACATGATACACGACATACAGTACCTATATGAAAAGAGAGAAGAATACTTAGTGCTCATTATCATATTGGGACTGCCTACGCAAACGGATCGCAATACGACTGCACGCCAGCTGCAACATTACAGTTTGAGTGCGGTTCTTATGCGATTGACGTAACTATATCAAAGCGCGTGAAGTCTGTCTCCACTTATTAACCTTCTCATGATCATGGAAGACCCGTGTCCGACAGAGGAGCCATAAATTTAATACATACAGCGCTTACACCAGACGCGATATTATGGTAACTAGATAACTGTAATAACACATAAGTATTAAATATACATATATATATATGTAAATATAATTGCACTTATGTATAAAGCGACATCCTTCACATAATAACTTTTTGTCCTGGATTCAAATCAAAGCGGTAACCTCCGGCTCAGCATCTAAGGTTTTTATATGCAGTACGCTAATAAGATCATCATGAGAAAAAGTCAGAATATCTTCAGGTTATATCACATATTTGGAAATGTTATGTTATATTAATAGTAAGTAGATTGCATCTGTGGTCATAGACCAATGCAATTTAAAATTGATTATCGTACTGCGATTACATATTAAATGGTAACAACAAATTTCAAATATCTTTCCACAAAAACTACTATACATAGATATGGTACGGATAATTGGCGTGTATTTTTATTAAATAAACATTATGTTAACAAGCATCATATTGAAGAGCTATTATCGCTATTTCACAGTTGATTCCATATGAAGTAACCCAATGAATGCACGATTCAATTATAAGAGGCAATCATTTTTTGCGTCAATCATAAAGCTTTTTACAATTACCCGGTATAATGGTGAATTTTCTGCACTATTGCAACACTGAGCGCGTACACAGATACAAAACTTAAACACGTGGAACGCACAAATGTTACATTCGTCACGACCTTTCAAGGATTCCAATTGCAAAATTGTAAAGTTTTTTTTTTATAAATTTTACCGAAGTTAGGTATGTGTTTATGGACATTTTGTCACGTTTGTTTTTTTTCGGCCGTTACCTGAGATTCCTTTGGCAAATTGGAGGCTGTGTGCTTTTAATTCTATTGTCTGCGGAATGTTGACGAGGCGTATCGCCGTGGTGACATACGATATGCGAAAATATATTCGGTATGATATATTTGGTATCATTCGAGTACGCTCGTAGTGAATGACAGAGAAAATGAATGAATGAAAGTTATGGGGAACATTGTATTGATATACATATTATATTTAGATTTGATAACAATGAAAACAAATAAATGTCATAGAACATTTCATGTCTATTCTGATTTAATTGCTTTTGTCACTTGTAGTAACTGAAATGTTTTTATTTCTCAGTTGAAGGGACCAATGGTTGGCCACCAATAAATTTTACCAATTAGTAAATTTTCAAAAATCCTTTGAGTTCGAATATTTAAATATTCGTGGAATATTTGAAAATAGTTATTAAGACATATCTATTATGTATTTCAGAATGAATATTGTCAATCTTAATATATATAATATATGTATAAAAATATCGTGTAACAGTATTTGTGGTCGAACTCGTCCGAAACGGCTTGACCGATTTTTATGAAATTTTTTGTGTATATTTGGTAGGTCTGAAAATAGGTCGTAGGCTATTTTTTCTACGCTTAATTGATAAGCGTGGCCCTATCTAGAAACGGACATATTTGTTTTGATGAATATGTGTTCGTACTTTTTCAAACTTGGCATTAAAAACACCTATGACCTCACCTTAGGTATACCTTTTTACCTCCACCTTCTATTATTTTAACGCAACAGAACAATGTTTGCCTTTGTCAGCTAGCACAATAAAAAAAATACAAATACTATCTATAAATTAAAGAAAAAGGTAACTCGACGGAATTTTGAAACATATTTTGAATATTACAAAGGTTACTAAAATTTAAAGACAATTAAAAAAGCTGTCGCCACATAGAACGAACATAAATACATTTTTACTTTCATCAATAACAAAACATTTCATACTTCTTGGAAACCAGGTTTCGCTAGTGTTGATCTGTCAACAAAAGATTATCCTAAAACCCGAGATAAGATCTATTTTTTTTAAATATCACCGGTTCCATCAAACGAGAAACAGCTTTATGAGACGAACATAGAGTTCATAATTCCTTATGAGCTAATTTAGCTATAGTGACTGGGATTTCTGCATGACAAATCTTTGCGTTCCGATTTTACCGCCAAGAGTCTTGAAAGGTGTTCAATTGTATAACGAGTGATAAAAAAAATGGTGACGCTGCAGATTCTTGTATAGACAAGCCACGAAACGCTTGATGTGTTCGTGCGTCAATGGTTTTGGGAGTTTTTTTTTAATTTGCAAGAGTTAGAACAAAGTTATTGTACCTGTAAACATTGTAGTTTTTACGTAGACCCTGTTTTTCAGTGTCTACGGAGCTATCCAGGGTTAGATATCGAAAGTTGTAGATGTTTCTGAAAAGCGTTATATTTGTGCCTATTCTTAAATTAATTAGGTATTGCAAAAAACTAAATCAAAAGGATACAATGTACGTAGCGTGATAAAATTAAATAGTTCTTTATTGGTCGTGTGCAGTAATTTTATAATTAGAATATAAAAATGCCCTGGCCGCCTATAGGCAGCAGAGTAGGCGGTGCGAGAAGCTATTCTCTACGATCCCCAACCCACATGCCCAGCATAGGGACTTTGGGCATAACCTCTCAGGGGATGTCCAGCAGTGGACTGTTATAAGCGTCTAAAGATGAAAATAAAAAATATTTATTATATGGCATTATTTGCACTCTTTTTAATTTTTATTAGGTATGGCAACCCATTCTAACGCTTTACGCTCTTTCATAAAATGTGATTAACACATGGTTTCTAAAGTGACAATACCAAACAACAAATACGAACGTAGCCCCAAAAAGAGCGGTGTCGATAACGCCGCGAATCTATTTGTCAACGCAACGGAACGCCATAAATAATATCGCAAAGCAAACACCGTCCATATTGTGTGGACGGAAGAAAAACAAACATTTCGCGCCCTACGGTGTAATTATTCGTGTTTGCGCAGTTGGTAGCACTGGATGTCACATTGACAAATCGGCGTAAAGCGCGGCGGGAATTGCTAACGACACAAAAGATGAAAAGATGCATTCTATTGAGTTCATAATATGATATTTTTTTGTTGTTGATACTGATGATAAAAGAAAACATCAAGTTATCGCTAAATTAATGAAACAATGACAATTACTATATATATGGATTCCTCTTTGAATTGGTACTTCCTGGGTAAAATAAGAAATACCTACTAATAATTAGGACGATTCTCACCGAACAATGGCAAAAGATTTCCCAACGTAAATACTTTACTCCATGTCCACCCGTAGAGAAATTGATAGTAATTTATCACGAGTTATTTATGTCCGTGACAAAAAAAAATACAGTTTTACGTGACTCTGCGTTACGTTTGACTGTTGGTCGAGCGGTCACAAGCGCGTCTGCCATTCGAGAAAGCCTGGGTTTATGCCTCGCAGTCTGGATCTATGCCCAGTGTATAGCAATATACTCACCACCTATTCCATAGTGGGATGTTAGCCTGACTGGTGAAACGTGGGGGTGTACGACATTCCTCTGCTCACCTCTTCGGGGATGACAGGCGTGGTGTTACGGTAACTGCAATGTAAGTTGTACGCAAACCGCACACACACCTACACTACAGCCTGCCCCATGTGTTGTGACAATGAAATAATTCGGGGCGTGATAATTGCCCGTTGAGGTCGTCTTTGTGACGAATTTCGCGCTTCGCAACACACTATTACTGTCACAATGGTCGGCGAACATTTTTTTTTTTTTCCAAAATTTCCTAGTAACCATTTGTCGACACCACAATACGGGCTTTCGGCACTTTTTGTGTCGGTACGTGAATGGGTGAGTGGAAACAGTCGAGGTCCGGGGGCCGTCTCCGGGGAAATATCTATGTATTATGCGGTTGAAACCGAAATTTAATAATTATTAGGGCGAGGCTTGATCCCTATATTAAATGTATGTTGAGACGAATAAGTTGGTGATTGTAACTTAAATTGCTGGATAAGATAACATAACATCACACCTGTATTTCCCCGAAGGGGTAGGTAGAGGAGTATTCTACACTGCCACGGCCACGACCGTTATACGACGGCTCAGTTATACGACCCACCACGGAATAGGGGGCGAGAGGCGTAACATTTTAAACTTAGAACATCTAATCAAATTACAAATCCTACGCTAATGTGTCTACCAAAAGAATTGCTGTTACAAATGTTACAATACAAATCTAACAAATCATCAAGCGGAAGTCCTTAATATTAATTGCTAAATTATAAAATGTCCGAATTTAACATTAAAGTGGAAATAGGTCCACACAAATTTTATCGAATACAATCAATGAACGATTGAAAAAAAAAATACAGCAGTAGCATACATTTTTTTTAGTTTCGGATACGATAGCGTGAATAAAATACAAATATGTATGTATGTAGTTGTGAGACGCGCGTGCGTCGGAACCAGCGTCATCCATTGTCCGCCATGACAGTTCGCTAAACACATCTCAATAGTCTATGGAACGAATTCAATGAAACTTTTCAAATTGAAATGTCTCTTTTTCGAAATTGAAATTGTGTACCTACACAGGCTGTTGTTGGTTTTGTAAATGTTTCGTTTAAAAATTTTAGGTAGGTAATTATATGGAGTTTCGATTGAAGTCGATATTAAATAAGTTAGGGAGTCTCAAAATTCTTACAAGTCTTAATTCGACTGTGTAAAAGACAAGAAAAAAAACTCAATACTTTCACTATGAGGCAAAAAAAATATTAGACACCAAAAAAAACTTTCGGTGAATTAATAGACTAGACAATTTTTGCTATTTTTCTTCGCCAACAAAAGAATTTTAGCAAAGCTGACTTTACCATCCACCATTGTTAAACGAATCCATCATAGATTAAATAATTCTTTGTGATCTGTAAATAAGTAAATTCTATTCGTCCTGTGAAATCCAAATCGTAATCCGTATAAAACAAAAAGCTTACAAAAAACCATGTAATACTAATTAAATATGTACAAGTAGCTATGTTGTAAGAATCAAATATCAATCCTAATGTGGATGAACGAAGATTAAGAGTCCCCAGTTAATAGTGAAGTCCCGAAGGATAAAAACAATTAGGTAAATATAAAGGCAGACAGGCGTATGAAATGTTGAAAGCAAATCGCTGGGCTCCCTACGGATGTAACCGGATACACTCATTACTTGCGCAATGACGGCATAAAATATTATTATGTTGGTACACATTTTAAGTTCCCAGCGTTTTAGCACATAACCATAGACAATAAAAGTATATTTATAAATTGTATCATTCGAACTGAGTACGCTACATACGATTTTTTTTAAGTATCAACAATTTAAATATTCCAGTGTTCGATGGTTGTTTCCTAATCTACAAAACTGGAACGTACAGTTCTAACGACGAAACATTAAAGCCAATTTATTTAGGTAAAGTATACTTTTAATAACACATAGGTATGATTACTTTAAATAAATATCTATCTGCTATAACTGTGTAAAATTGATATTACTAAGGCATATAAAAATTAATAGTCAAAAAATGCACTGTATTCTTTGCTCTCCCCGTAAGAGATCTGCAGTAAAAATTAAATAATATTAAAATGAAAAACAAACATTTTGATTACGGAAAAATGTAAAATGTGGTTACACGTCTTCGAATGGGTTTGTATCTCTTCACTTGGTCCACACGCCACGGTCCCGAGGGATGTCTAATGGTGCGGTACAAACAGCGAGGATGCGGTCGGGGGCGTGTCAGGAATACACTGAATCCTAAGCACAATCTTGCAGTGCTGTTTACAGAATTTAATAGATTCATTGGGTCAGTTGGGCGGATAAGACTTGTCAGTACTTGTTAACGCAGGTGAGTGTTTCGGTAGCGATTTCAGCTCCCGTGACCCACCCATAATGCCAGAGTGGCGGAACGCAACGGCTTAGAGTCCGATATAACCCAGCCTGCTCCTCCAAGTGGTTGGCTATCCATGAGGATTTCCCCACGTTAAACCAAAGGTGGATGTTATTTGGAAGTATGACTTAAAGTTTAGCTATTTTAAATACATAGGTAACCAACGGTTAGTTTCAACATAAGACGGAAGTGGGTGCAATGCTGAAGAAAACATTGTTGAGAAACCAACACGCCCCAGGGTTAGTCTTACGTTCTCTGAAGCGCGTGAAGATTTCCTAACCGCTCTTTAGTTTATATTAAAGTTATTACTTATTAATTTATCCCGTTAAGTTATTGTGATAATAATTTTGGGGTTTTCAATGTAATATGTCTAAATATGAGTGTCCGTTGTAGAAAAAAAGCGGGCTCAGTGGCGCGCCTTGTGGGATGCCTACGTCTCGAAGTGTACTGAAGGCGTCTGATACCTTGTGACAAATACATCGGTACGGCGATGTTTTTGATCATATTAGGATTAAACCCACGCCTGTATTCCCCGAAGAGTTAGGTAAAGTAGTGCAGTACACTCCTACGTTTCACCAGTTACGTTTACATCCGACTATAAATAGTTGGTGAGCCTATTGTAATATACCGGGCACATATCCAGACTCCGAGGCACTACTAGAAAAATCCAATAGTGCCCGACATGAGATTAAACCCAAGACCTCTCGGTTGGCGGTCGCGCTTGCGACCAACACGACCAACGAGGTAGTCACCTATCTACTTACAGCAAATAAAGTTTACTAAACAATTGTGATTATTTTGCTCCTTCAAACACTCATTAATTTTAACATAATTCGATTTAGACACGGATCACTGCCCACAATGAGTGACAACTTTAGAGTGGAGCCCGGCTCGAGCTCGCAGAATTCACCTTATCATTCCGTATCATGAAGACTTGGCAGTTTCATGCATAGCTTTCCTTCAGCGTTTAAGCCCGGCATATTAGTCTTAGTGCGTATAGTCTCATAAAATCCAAACGCAACAGGATTCAAACTGTAAACCAAAGAAACGGGAGACTGAAATCAAAAGCACTAGACCATTAGGATAAAGTAGGTAGGTACTTACCTATCAAGACGTTATTACGAGGCCTATAAGAGAACAAGAGACGTAAATAATTTTCTCAACACCATAAAAGTGTAGGTATTAAATATCGTTTTCTTGCAAATCCGTGGCTGGTGATAAAACGAAGCCAGAGATGTGGCCAATACATAGATTTTATAGTTTCAATATCATGAATTCTTGAGTGTTTGTTTAATAACTATAATATGTCGGGACATTTCCACGTGCGGCCATCTGATCCCAGAGTATGAAAGAGCTTGCGGTAGGGTAACCACGCGGCTGATAAACTGCGAAGGTATATACATATAAATATATTATAGTTTTATAGATCCCTGTTTATAGTTAGTTTTTATAGTAGGTTTTTAGAGTATATTTACGAATATGATTTTTGTTGACCACAAATACATGAAAAGTGCATAGCCTAATGGGCACCGGGATAGGTATTGCGGTCATTATTGACAAGTATATATAATAGCATCCAATGCTTGGAGGTCACGATATATTAATCGAACCCCAGATATTGGTAAGCGCATACCGCTAAGCTATCACTCTGTAACTATGTGTATATATACAAAAACACTAGGTATTGATTAGTGACGTGTTTTACTTTAAAGCAATAAATCTGTATTATTAATAAATCGCAACAGTACTCGTAGGTGTGTAAAGATAGTAATATTTGACACTTGTGTTCTCTGTCTAACCCGTATCTAATAATCATTAGAGTCATTCGGGGCAAAAGGACGCACTTTTGACTGTTTCACTTCATTACTCCGAAA
>DWFO01005236.1:0-10692 GCA_018246595.1 Mimoniades nurscia nurscia
ACTTACCATCAGGTGGACTGCATGCTCATCTGCTACTTCCATATTATAAAAAAAAAATAAAAAAATTGTCCCAATATTAAAGGGGCTGGTAGATATTTGTTTTTAATTTAAAATTTGTACAAAGCTCCAGCAACACTCAAGTTGGCACTTGGAGAACATGATCCATTGAATATTCTACAGTAACAGTAACATCACACCTGTAAACCCCTGAAGAGGTAGGCAGAGGAATGTAGAATACTCCCATGTTTCACTAGTTACTATTAAGTCCCACTATGGAATACGTGTTGACCCTATTGCCATACACTGTGAATATATCCAGACTCCGAGCCACTACTAGAAAATTTAGTAGTGCCAGACTCGAGAATTGAACCCAGGACCTCCAGTTCAGCTGTCCCACTTGCAACCAATGCGACCAACAAGGCAGTCAATGAATATTGTACAACATACATATTATAATCCTCAGCCTATCAGTCTACTGTTGAACATAGGCGTTCCTTAAAGTGTGCTAATGCACCCTGTCCTCGGCTTGCCTCATCCAGCTTCTACCTGTAGCCTTTCATAGACCATCATCCTATTTGGCCACTTAATCCCTACACTACTTTTGCTGAGTTGCGTTCTCCTCTCCAGAACTCTCATACTTTGTTGATTGTCCATTCTTTGGTAGACAATACGAGCCAATTGCCACTTCAGTGTGCTAATCCTTTGAGCTATAGCTATTGTACAACATGGTGTGGATTAAATAAAATATTTTAAAAAATATTGCTGTTTTAGTATAATAAATGTGGTAAATGTGTATAAATAAATGTAAATAGTATATGTGGTTATTTATTCATGCTTTGCAGGCACATTTTGCATAATAATTTCCCCAACTAGAGAGTTGGCAACACAAACATACAATGTGTTACAGCAATTGATTGAATATCATGAAACAATAACTACTGTGTTAGTAATTGGTGGAGAAAACAGAAAAGCTCAAAGTAAAGAACTTGAAAATGGTAAGATCATAATGTATGTAATCATACAATTAATTGAATTATTATGATAACATCCACAAATGTATTTATATATATATTCCCTGGTGTTCATATAGAACACAATGTGCCCTCTTGATGAACACAGTTCTTCTAAGGCTAATATTCTAAGGGTTAATATGAACTCGTAATAGATATTTAAAATGTTGTTTTCAAAATAATGGTTAAATTAAAATATCTGGCTTATATACTATTAAGTCTATAAAAACTATTAGTTACAATTCAAAATAGGCTTATATTTTTATAGGTATACATATAGTTGTTGCTACACCTGGTAGATTGTTTGACCATATGAGATCTAAGGAGTTTGATTACCGTAATGTCAGATGTTTGGTACTGGATGAAGCGGATAAAATATTTCAGTATGGTTTTGAAGAGGATTTGAAACAAATCATTAACAGACTTCCAAGTAAGTATCTGAGTCAAATTTTCATTTAATATGACCCTCTGTATGGCAATAGGATCACCCCCCATTCCATTATGGGAAATAAAATGTAACTAATGAACATGAGGGTACTATACTCTGTATAACCCTTGAGGGCAGTGTTATGTTATGTTAATTATCTCAAAATATTAACAACACTAGTTTATGTTTTAATTACTGCACACTCATTAGCATCTCAGTGTACATGTTTGTATTTAAGTATAAATTATGTATTGGTTTATAATAATAAAAGGTTACATTATGTATTACTTTCTTCAGTTGGAAAATATATACTTAAATATCAGATTTTTTATTTACATCTGTGTAATACAGACTGTATATGAATTTTCAGAAAACAGACAAACAATGTTGTTCAGTGCAACACAATCGGAAACAACAGATGCATTGGTAAAGTCGGCCATGAAAGAGACTGTAACTTTTATAAATATGGAGGAAGATAATGATCAAGCTACTGTTGAAGGATTAAAACAAGGGTATGAACTATTTATATCACAACCATTATATACTTTGCATCATGTTACCCTTGCCCATTCAAGTTTCTGAAATGTGCCAGTAATCAACACTAATTTCATACTTCTTTATATGACATAGTTTTTTCATATAATAATCACTAATTCGTGATCTGATAATGATTTTTGTTCATATCAATTGCTAATAACGCTAATGAGCATAGCATAAATATGTCGCATGTAAGTCCTATCTTAATGAAACCTATTGCATAATATTGTTCCAGGTATGTCATATGTGAGACAGAGCATAGACTTTTTTGGTTATATAAATTGTTGAAGAAGACCAAGAATTTAAAAGTGATGGTATTCTTCTCAAGTTGTAAGTCTGTTGTGTTTCATCACGAACTTTTGAGTAAATATTGCCACATGTCAGTGCTTTGTATTCATGTGAGTAAAATGACTTGAAAAATATTTTCAATGTTTTTATTACAATACTTTTAACATGACAAGATAATAGTATCTTCATATGTATTTACATTTCTCACATAACTTTTGAGCTTTGCACAAAGAAAATTTAACTAACATTGATTTTCAAATTGTTATTAACTTAGATGAGGACATGTTAACTATATTGTTGTCATTTATAAATTCTTATTTCAGGGTAAGATGAGTCAAGCAGAGAGAACAGAGACTATAAATAATTTTTACAATGCTGAAAAAGTAGCATTGTTTTGTACAGATTTAGCTGCAAGAGGTTTAGACATACCTGCTGTAGATTGGATTGTGCAGTTTGATCCCCCATCAGATGCTAATGTGAGTATATTTCTGTACAGTAAGCATATTAGTTGATAACTTGATTTGACATTTGTGAATGAATAACTATGGTAAAAATTTATACATATTAATGTAAATTTATGATTTTTGTGCAGTTTATAATTTTATGATAGCTTGGAACCTCACGAAATGTATCATATTTAAACGAACAGAGTTAATAATTATATGGTGGTATTTCTGTTTGTTTATTTCGTTAGAGGTTAGCATGTGGCCAGATTTTCCTTATAGACATTAATATTGTGGCCTAAGGTCATGAATGTTTGCCTTGCAATAAGATGCTTGCTTAGTAAACATACACGCCTATCTATATTTTGTTTTAAAATAAACCATATTTGGTTTTTTTTATGTTGATTTTCTGTTTGGTATTAGGAATATATTCATCGTGTAGGTAGGACAGCCAGAGGTTTGAATGCTACTGGACAAGCAGTGATATTGTTGCGACCTGAAGAAAAGGATTTTATAAACTATTTACATGAAGCCAAGGTTTTCATTGATAAATATGAAACATGGGACAAATTCTACAATTTACAATCAAAGGTAAAAATTTATGATTAGAACCTTTTTTTTTTAAATTTCTATAATGTAACATCACACCTGTAATTCCCAGAAAGGTATGCAGAGACATGTAGTACATTTCCGTGGTTCACCAGGTATGTTTACATTCCACTATTGCCATACATCAGGTCCATCCCCAGACTCCAAGCCACCTACTAGATAATCTAAGTTAGAAATATCAAATAGTGCCCAACCCTAGACTTCTTGTGTGGCAGTTAAACTTACAACTAACACAACAAGACAGTCACTCAGTCGCTATATAGGTATTTTATGCATTACAAGTTCCTATATTTGAGATATATGTAGCAGTGAACTGCAATAGTTTTTTTGATGATATTAAAATAGTAATAGTCCAGTGCCTCAATATTCAACCCTTCACTCTTTAAACTCCGAAGCAGAGGTTACAAAAACCAATAATTTTTAAGGTTAAAATATCACTTGATATATTATAATGATGAAGGAAAACATTGAGGAAACTGAGTTCTCCAAAAATTTTTTCTCTAAAGCAAGTAATGTTTGCCAGCCCGCAACTCAAAACCTGAGCTCAATAGTGGAATGATAAAAAATTGACGACTATGATCATAATTTACTTTAAAAAAATCGATTTCTAGTGTAATGATAATATTATGTCTTTTTACTTCAGTTAGATGAAGCATTTCAAGACCCCAATTTTGAAGCTTTAGCAACAGATGCTTATGAAGGTTATATAAGAGCTTTTGAAGTTAAAAAGCTAAAACATGTGTTCAATTTGATGGAAATTGACTTAGAAGCAGTTGCAAAGTCTTTTGGTTTGAAGGAAAAACCTAAGATTGATGTTCGTAAGTGAAATTAAGATATTTTTACAAATTGTGGCTGGGACCATAGTGCATAAAATATATACATATCTAGGCAATATGTGGTCATCTTGTAGACACAGGAGATTCACTCTACATGTCATTAACACAGTACACTCATATGTTAATTCTATTTTTAGTTTAAGTTTACATTAATCCATTAATATTCTTTTAAATAATGAAAGCTGTAATATAATGAATTTGATAATTATACATAAAGCCTTACATTAGTACTGGAATTTTCTAAGTTAAGGAAAAAATTTCATTTTCACTGGTCTTTAAAATAATCATTTATTTTCTATTACAGGAATAGGATTCAGTAAAAAACACAGACCTAGAAAAAGAATGGCTGCCATGCTGGCAACACACAGTTCAACAGTATCAGCAAAACAATTGAAGTCCCAATAAATTTATCTACGATTATTTAATTTTTACGAAAACATTATGTTAAGATAAATATAAGTATTAATTTATAAATTATGTTATTATTTTATTAATAGTCCTTAATAAAACCAAATATATTTTCATGAAAACCATTGACTTACTGATGTAGGTTTTAAAAGTGCTCACAGTAAAGACAATTTCCTAATGCCAGTTCAAAGAGTAATAATTGATCCTTCAAATGTAATTAAAGCCAAATTGGTGATCCATTCTATGAATATTTTGGTAGATTAATGAGTCCATGAGATTGCCTCATTCGTTGAAAGCTACTGGGTTATAATCCTGGTTCTGGTACTATTGAACTTTTGAACATAGATTTTCTAGTAGTGGCTCAGAACCTGGATTTGTGCCCCATGCAATAAGCTCACCGCTCATTCCATGGCAGAAAGTGCATGTTACTGGTGAAACATATATAAATAAGACCCGGGTTATAAGGCAAGCCAAGTTAGTATTTTTTATGATTGAGTAACAATGGTTAATTTTTGTTAGCCTGCTACATTATTCAAACTGTCTTACAACAATGTTAACACCATTTATCAGCAGAAATAGTGGCAGTGGTGCTCTTGCATCAGACCACTGGATTGGTGTGCTGGTATATAAAGATATAAAAAACAAAGTTTTTGTGTATTAATTGGCTTATATTGTGAGTTTGACTTTATTGAATTTAATTATTTAATTGCATGTAGGACAGGTTTAAATATTGTTCAAGATTAAACATGTGATTGAACTTTATTCGCTTTTAGACAAGTATACAAAAAATAAAGTATTCACTGACTAGATAGATGTCATACTCCTAAAAAAACTAAAAATCAATTCGTAAATATATTTGCTCTTCTTTACCAAGTTGTGCAATAACATTAAAATGGAAATAAAATTGACCTTAAAATAAGCTATTTTTTTAAAATAGTTGCAGTTTTTCCAAATTATAGTAATTTATTAGTGATACGATTAAATGAAAAAATATATAGGAACTTTACAATTCTTAAACCTATATCTAAATTAGTGGCCATAAACATCTAGAAATGTCTATTATAGATATACAGTACAAAGAACATTTATATAATTTTTCATTTTTCGGTACATCTTTTGGTGTTAAGTTATTGTTGAATTTTCATTAATACAGTTACTACTAAGTACTGAAGTTACTGTAACTCATTCATAAGGGACCCTTGTCCTTATAAAGTTTGATATACAAGAAGTTTCATAGTGCCCTTAGGCAACAAGTGCGATAGGTGGGCTTCTTTAGTTGTATTCCTGAATAGAGGTTCATAAAACTTTCGAATAGTAATATACTTTCACTATTGAAACTAGACAGTGTTGATGGCCACAACTTAAAAACTAAGACAAGGTTTACTATTTGGGTGAAACATCCACTTCATAAATATTATTTCTGGATAATTTCTCATAGCAATCTTCATGATTGTGTTGATGATTCACAGCATATATCATGGTGTCTATGGTTTCTATAGTTGCTGGACACCGGTTAAGGGAGAAGTACTGTACACACCTCCATGAAGTCTTCCCATGTGTTGTTGAATGCTTTGTGTACACAAAATTCATATGCACTAATTGTTTATGTCCTTTTCTACTGTAAATATATTTATACCGAACTGGCAGCGCTTGATTATCACATGCTCCATTGATTACCAGCGACAGGGCGCCTGTGAAGGAAAAAATAATAGCATTATAGGTTCATGTTGGTATATGGATACTTTATTTTTTTGTCATATTTCAACAGCAATAGTATTTATGCATAAGAAAGTAAGAAATTTAAGTAAAAAAAATTTAGATTTATTATTAATAATAAAATAATAATCACAAATCCAGTATACACAATCTTTTATTATATATTCAGTATAAAAAGGTTTACTTACAATATACACTTTTAGTATAAAATCACACAAAAATCAAAAAATATTGACCATACAGAATTTTCAAGCCAATAATAAATGAAATGGACAAATTGTAAAAGGGAATGTAGAAAAAAATTGCTTTTTAACAGTAGCTTCATGTATAATTTATAATTTTGTTGTAGAGATCAAAATTGTCATTTTAGGTGACCTAAAGATTTCATTTACTTTGAATTGTATGTTTAAATATCCCACATTATTATATTATTATTATTATTATTATTATGAAATGAGTACAATTTATCATTTTTTGGAAAATTTTGAAATAATGTGTGTCATAGACATCACAAATTTCTTTAAGACTATTACCAATATTCAAAATATTTATTAATTTGCCTTTTATAAGTCAAAAGATGTCATTTTTTTTATGTATTACTCATGTTCTTGTTGATATTATAAACAGCAAACTCTACTTAAAGTCTGGGTCACCTAATCAGAAGTATATTTTACTTTTTTCTTGTACACAAACCACCTTTGTCCCAAGGACTAAATAAGTGTCTGCGAAAAATAAACTCTAATGCTAAGTAACTAATTAAATACAATAAATAGACTAGAATATGAGCAATAAAAAGTCTTTAAAAAAGTATGGCAGAGAACTAATGGCACAAATTAAGTTATCAATTCATTTTAAATACATTATTATAGTTTTTGTGTCAGAGGTTACAAAGAAAATTGGCACTCGAGAGCAACTTTCTTGTATCACAGCTTATCTTACTAATTGTGCTTAAATTTTCAACATACAAACATTATATATCTTGGTATTTTTAAATATCTGACATAAATGTGTGTGTATTAGGATGCAAATTTGGTCCCAATATATGAATTATAGTGAATCTTTGATTCAAATTATTTTTGCTTGCTCTATTTTTATGTATCAATCGCGATAACCATACATTTGCTTATAATTGATATATCTCTAAATACATCACAAATACATAAATGGGTAAATAGTAAAAAATAGAAAAAATCTTATGTAGCATAATAATCTCCTTGTAGTTGTGATACTTTGTAAATATCATTGAAATGAATTTCAAAACAGGGTGACTTGCAAAATGGCAATTCACAGGCACTACACATAAATCTAGTGTCACGCCTTTTTCCTACTCGCCAACAAAGTCTGCATGAGCGCTGTGGATACTTCTTTTTGCCATCTTCTTTTTGTGGAATTGTTGTAAGACGATGCTCCAGTGTGTGTCTCGGAAGCTCTTCATTCGTGTTAGTCTTGTGTGCATTGTTAGACACCTTACCGTTCACTAAGTTTTTAATGTCCATAAACAGTGAACTCAGACCAGCACAATCTGAAATCACGATGGGCATTTTCTTAACATAATTTCCAAAGCAATGAAATACAATTCAAGGTATGTTGAAAATGCCATCGTGTTTTCATACTAAACAAAATTTGCAAAAAAAAATATGCAACATATTTGATGAAATACAAGAAATGATTGCATTTTCAACACAATCTCTTTACTGTTCACAGGATAAAAAGCAGTATGAAGCAAATGAAAAATAAACTAAAAAAATATATTTTTAGAATAATATTTGATGCTACTTTAGTTTTATATATTCCACTTGCATATTACAACATAATGGAATATTTGAATATGGTATCAAAAAAAAACCCACTTTATAGTTAGTGTGTGTATTCAAATGGATGTACATATTTTAAACACTTGAATGTGAATGTTATTTCTATGTACTATGAAGTATTATCAAGTGTTATGTTTATGAAAGGTGTGCAATATCCCTACCAAAATTGAAACCTTATGATAACAATATTCAGAAGAAATACTTACTATCTTGTGGTGACTGGTAATCCAAGGACATTGTAGAATTTTTCTTTTCTCTTGAACCATCATAACTCTTGGGAGTAGTACACACTGCAGGATCAGTTACTATAATGTCAGTGTCATCACATTCGGTTTTCAATTCCATCGGACTCTCTATTGATATTTGATCTTTATTTCTATCATTAGCATCTTTATCACAATTCATACTTTTGTGAATACTTGTGTTTAGTGTTGTTGTGATGTCTACTGGATTTTCGTCATACAACCCTTTCAAGTTTTCATAGCTGTTCCTTTGAATCACTTGATGATTTGGTTTATTGTATTGCAGTTTATCTATCATTTTAGGCCTTTTGTCGGTAATCAAGTCTGCATAATACGATTTTGGAAGGAAATCCTCAGATTTCCTCTTCAGATTACTGATGCTTTGCAACTTTTCAATGAAATGCTTTTGTTTTATTAAATCTAATTCATTGTTATCAGGTGTATCATTTGTGTTTACATCATAAGTATCAGAAGTACAAGATTCAGCTGGACTGTCATTGTGAGTTACTAAGCTTTGCTTAGATACCTCTTTATCATGCTCGAAGCAATCTTCTTCAGTCTGAAATTAATTAGTTTCTTAACTTCAACACATTTATAAAATAATTCAACTTTATATCACTAATAATTGAACATTAAATTAATTACTAAAAAGCATTGTAAATGTTGTAATCACTGGCATATGATAATCCATAACAATGCAGTTTATAAAGACTTCAATGACTTATTTTCATAAATATTTTTATTTTATTAAAGATACTGGAAACTGACTTAATTGAACATATACTAAAACAGTTTTCTAAGGACAAGTTTAAAGCATTTCTGTTTACCTCTTTATTGGTTAATCCTTTGATTTGTAATACTTCAGCTGTACCTATAAAACTAGTGAGATCTTCTCTTTTGACACTGACTTCGCCATGGTACATGAACTGCAGCAAATCTCTCATGGCCTTGTGAGTTACATCCCGCAGCACAACTGAAAAGAGCAAAATATTCAATCTCTGATACATAATGCACATTTATAACTGCTTGTATATATGTATATACAACCATGTTGGGGCAGAAAAGCATACATCCCTCTTTGCATGCTGGGATACCAAACTGTCCTAAGAGGTGACTAAGCTCAGCATTGGCAGATCACAGTATAGTGCAATTTTTTTAGACACAGCAAAATACCTTGGCCTTCTACAAGCAGCAGGGTATAGCGGACAATGCCAGCTGTGCTCTGCTATCCTCAACCCCAATACCTGACATTTAGAATTATGTATAAAAACCCTCAGGACAGGCCCATATCCTGCAGTAGAATGAGACAGGCAGATGTTGATATAGTATCAATAGCTCAATATCACCATTTATCAATAGCTCAGAGAGTTCTCAATATTCAGATTGTTTATTCCCATTATTGGCATGAAAGTTGGCAAGAAGAGTTCTGCCTGGTCTGAGATTGACAGTTTGTTAAATTTCCATTGGGTAACTATTGTTGTAAGTAATTTAACTTATTCAATATGTGAACAAAGTGCAACTGGTTCTAAGACTACCTCCTTTTTAGTTAGTAACTTCCATTTGCCCAATTCCATTGGAAGTTACATCGTAATCAACTTTAGAGGAAAAGGATACCTGGCCGAGCTAAACAGTAACCTTTATTACAGATGGGTCACAACAGTTGTAATCTAAGCATGATAATGTAAGCTGTGAGCATAATGAGAATTATTAAATTATTTAAGAAATCTCTATATGGGACTTGCCTTAATGTTATATCTGTATAAATAAAATGATAGAGGCCTACCATTTTAAATATTATTTTTACTTATACTTCTTAGACACTCGGTAGTTATCTTAAAAAAGTATTTCAATATCTCCATTTAATGTAAAGCTAGTAAAATTTTATGAAGGTACAATTTTTAATCATCAACAAATTTTTAATGATCTTTTAATATTACCAAAGTATTCATTTGCATTCAACTGTTTTTTGTTCATAAAATAAATTGTTAATATTATAAATGAAATAGACAAAGTCATGGATATGCCCAGTATATGGCAATAGGCTCACCACCTATTCCATCATGGGACTTTAAAGTAACCAGTGAAACGTGGGAATCTTCTACAAATTAATATAAATTTGGGTATCTACAATATGAAATCATATGAATGCAAAAGATCTATTACAAATTGGCTGAAATCACTTAACTATATCGACACAGAAAAACTGCTAAGGCACGTTATTATATAATCTCACACAATTATATATTATTATACCATACTATCCACATTTACTCATATATTTACATACGCGCACACACACACACACACACACACACACACACACACACACACACACACACACACACACACACACACACACACA
>DWFO01005237.1:0-10692 GCA_018246595.1 Mimoniades nurscia nurscia
TAAAATATATTTTTTTTTCAATTTTTTGACGGAAATTATCGCATTCTTCTGATGATTCGTAGGAGCCGAAGTTTCAGCCCCAGTCTTTGTCTTGAGCTCGACCTAGAAATGCTCTATCGGATTAAGGTCTGGGCATCACGCAGGCCACTTTGTACAGGCACTTCCACTACTATTTACTTTTAAGTAGTGTCGGACTACCGCGGCTGTATGTGGTCTTGCATTGTGTACAAACACGAAGTTTTCGGTGATAAATTCTACAAATGGCACTGTGCTCTTGCTCTTGCAGTATTTCTTCCCCGTAACGCTGAGACCTAAGCCCTTTGGATTGACAGCCAGTAATGCCAGTATTATGCCCAGTGACGAAAAGGAGCTCCGTTTGTAACTCCATCGAAATGTTGTTTTATGAACGATGTAGAAATGGAAACCCTCCCCCTCACATAGGAAACACTTTCCACCATTTTTTTATGCCTGACAAATAATAAGCTTTAGATTTGATTCACTATTTGTTCATTCAGTTGGTTATTATGTCAATTAAATTCTTTTCATTTTACGTGATTTGCAATAAAGTAGTAAGGGTTTAAGCTCATTATTTTGCTAAATGTCTCTAACTCCAAGTCTGTTATTATAATGAATTTGATACCTGACACTCCTGACAGTTGTTGCCGGTTGTCAATTGGTAGTTAATGGTTGAATTGAATTGAATTACCTATTCTTTGGTTAAATACCGTGGTCGACGTCACAATGTCGAATATTTTTGCGTTATTATTATCAAAGTATTTATTAACATAACGTTATACGAGCTTAATCTATGGATATTTTCTTAAATAACTGATCTGAATTATATATATTATTCATACTGATATTTTATAAATTGAACAATGAGTAGTTCGGATTCGGAAAATGAAAACATAATAAAGTATGGGACACCTCTGGATCCTTACGAAGAAGGTAGGTAATGAGCCGGTACGATTTTAATAAAATTACCAGTAATTCATTAAAAATACACAACATTTCAATGTTGACGAGTGTTCCAACATTTATGAACCCTATGCACAGATGAGCCGAATATCTTTATCTCGTATCTTTCAAAAATATATGATGTTATTACTATTACTCTAATGCAAGATTCACTTATCACCGTAACAACTAAATAGTAGCCCAATATAATCGGAAATATGAGACTATTACTAGTTTATGCTGAATAAATAAAACAAGCAATACACATATGAAAAGAGTTTTTATAAGATTACACATGTAAGATCTACATTACCTACTTTAATCTTGCTACTTTTGACTTTTGAAATTTTTATTGTATTTCAAAAACAAAGATTATGTTCGTGGTTAGAGTTGGCTTTTAATGTACATTCTTTTTTATGTATGTATGTATCATGTATATTCTTTTATAAACTAATTTGAATGTATATTCTTTTCCTGATGACCATTAACAAGAATGATTGCTGTCACGATAAATATCCACACATATAATTATAGATGAAGTTCCATCAAAGCGCAAGTACCAGGAGCAAACTGACCAATATGCGGTGGACGCCCATGGCAAGCGTAGATTCCACGGCGCCTTCACTGGCGGATTCTCAGCGGGCTATGGCAACAGTGTTGGAACACCTGAGGGTTGGACACCGGCCACTTTCAAGAGTTCCCGCAGTGACAAAGCACAGTTCTCTGTGAGTGTGTTGTGATAGTACTTGATGCAACCCAACCTTCCTTCCTATGGTGTTTAAGGTATGATATAGCATGAGGTTCTTCTTGGTGGAGAAACATTACCATGCTCAGACAATCATAATATTATTACTGCATCACTTCAGTGCTTTTCAACAACTTGGGACGTTGATGTCACAGTTTGTGATCTAGTCTTAGCTCGTGCGTTTGTTTAATAAAATACATATCCTCACACCAAGTGTCTCACAGGGTAGGCAGAGTACATCGAGTGCCAAATATTTCTATACTGTATTTCTATAATGTATGTAGTACATATAATAAGGCCCCTTTAGTAAAATTTTCCATTAGCGATAATCCATTCCAGAACTGACTTTCATTACTTTAAAGACCACTTGAGATGTGCAAATAAATGATTGCTGTGAGCTAACAATAGTAAAAATTGACAATTAATCATATATTTTCTCTAAAGTAGAATTCAACGTTTATATAAACATTATTATAAATTTCTTGGTATTCTCGTGGTATATGCATGTTCTCTTAATATATCTACAAACTTATATTGTCACTCAATCTAGACACAAAAAGCAGAGGACTTCATGGACGAGGAGGACCGCGGCGAATACGGCATCGCGCCGCGCCAGCTGCAGACCAGCGACGAGTTCTCCGGCCGCAAGAGACAGAGCCAGAGGCGGTACCACGATGGTCCCATACCTGGTATGATACAGTTTTTCTCAACCTACTATCCTTATATGTGGTGAAGGTGGTCAAACGTAGGATTTTATGGTAATAAATTACCGCCTTTGCCTTCCTCTTCAAGGACTACAAGTGTGATGTAAAGTAAACTAAGTTCGTTGAGTAGGCGGGTCGTATTGGACGCAGTGTGAGGTTGCGTGTGCGCGCAGGCGAGCCGGTGCTGGAGCAGCTGGTGCGCGCCGTGCACGAGCCGGCGGCCGCGCGCATGCTGCGCGCCATGGGCTGGCGCGCGGGGCAGGGCGCGGGCGGGCGCGTGACGCGCGCGGCCCGGCGCCGCGCGCGCGAACACCACAAAGTCTACGGCTGCTACATGCCGCCGGACATGAGACAGGTGGAACATCATTTTTCTTCCTCTCTTATCACTTCTTCTTCATGAACGTTCTTTTTGGTTGCTTCGTTGGTTGGTTGCGAGTGCGACCGGTGAGCGCGAGGTCCCGGGTTCGATCCCCGGTTCCGGTGTTATTGGATTGTTCCAACTTGAAATTTCCAGTAGTAGCTCGGAATCTGGATTTGTTACCAATGTATAGCAGTAAACTCACTCTATTCCATTGTGGGACGTATATCGTAACTGGTAAATAATAGGTGTATAATTATATAAATCGTGATAAGAACATACATTACATAACTCCTATATATTCCCCAAGAAGTAAACGACAGGTGAAGCATGATGAGTGATCTACACTAGTTCACTCTCATGCGTCCTGTCATTTATGTAAAATTAAAAATTTTATACTAATAATATAATTATCACACTTTGGGAGATATATTCCTCTACGATAGCACATATCATACTTTAAATTCCACTCAATATTTACACTGCGATTCAGTTACAGAGCGCTGAACAATCTGACGAGGACTCGACGGATTCGGAGCTGGATTATGACACGCTGTTCGCTCCGGACGATTACGAGCCGTATGTCCTAGTGCGTAAGAGCGATCGCTTCGGGCTGGGGTACACGGGACTCAGTCGCCACCCGGTGCTCGGCAACCTGGTGGGCGAGTACGGCGCCGCAGACGGCGGCTCCACCAGCCATCTGGTCATGAAGGAGAAGGGGAAAAAGGTAGGTAGCTTATTCAATATTAGCTATACGAAGATCGAATCAAGTAAGGAGACTGGGAAGCCAGTATGTGGTATACAATGGTCTTTAAATTATCATTTATATGTATAATGGATCCTAATATAATGGTCCCCCGAGGTATAAAGCCATAGTCCAATATATAACATGAAATCAGCTGTAAATGAGAATAGAGGTTTTTTCGTTTTCATGACTGTCTTTCAATTCGTTCTCTATGGTATTCTTTTACTTTTTTTCTTCGTATAGGTATCGATTCGCGGGCAGGCGTTCGGCGTGGGCGCGTTCGAGGCGGACGACGAGGACATATACGCCGCCGAGGACATGTCGCACTACGACTTCGCCCTCGGTGGGTCGGATAACAGCAAGGAGAAGAAGAAAGTGGACAAGAGTTCGAATGTTAGTACTGTGGAGTAGTTTTGCTTAGCGCAGATGTAAAATTGTTGTTATACAGCCAGATATAATGAAAATTTTGTACAAGTAATTATTTATTATCTATATCAGAATAATATTGGTAAAAAAATTGTCGCGTGATGCGATTAAGAAAGCGGAATTTTTGCATAAAATAGGTATGTATATTATACACGTATTTTGTACACGCGGAATATTTGTATTTTGAATAAAAAAATCAGTATATTCTACTTTTCATTGTAATAATATTATATTTCCTTAACAAAGGTTATGGAGCTCGAGAGGGGATTATTTAATTCACTTCATGCGTTAATCGTTCTCGATTCGTACAACCTGGAACTATTCAAGACAAGAGTGCATAGCCACTTCCTCGGCAATCACGCTACATTCTAGGTAGCATCTCGCCTTCTATAAGATGAGTTTCTGATGAAACGCGAGCTGTAGCTGTTAAAAAAATCGTTTTTCTACAAACATTGGGATTGAACTGAATCTATAAGAATCTATAATATCTAGCACACTTCGAAGGTCCTGGAAGGCTTCGTGCGGGCCAGCCGGCCGGCGCCGCCGCCGCCCGCCCACGCGCCGCCCGCGCTGCCGCGCGACTACGCGCCCGCGCCCGCCGGCAGCCGGCGCTCGCGCTTCGAGCCCGGCGCGCTCCCGCAGCGGGACCAAGGTCTGCTCCGACATTGGCTACTCGTGTCGCGCTGGCGACCACGTCTCTGCATTTATAATACCTACAGTCGAGCCTCACAGTACCCGAGAATGGCCTGAAAAAGTTTCGTTCTTTTATTTCATTTATTCCAAGTGTGGGTTGCATTGCCACTAATACTCTGATTATGTAACGATTACTTTTATAATTTTAATTATTTATATTTAAGTAATAAATTGTAAGCAAAGTAACAATTAAAAAAAAATTATCCATCAATCGGTACATGCGAGATATCAATTCTCTCTCTCTTTCCTTTGGCGGGAAAACCAACAACAATATCAAAGCGCGTCATTACAAAAAAAAGTTATTGTAGTACTTAATTAGTAAACTTTTAGGTCGTAAGTATATAAAATTAACATTTGTCTATTGTTTTATTTGTAATTAATTTATGTAATTATATATTATAAACTTAAATTGATTATAAATATATTTAATTAATGGTGGTGTTGCCAGTGGTATTTAACACATTACAAGACATAGCCCCGTTGATCGTGTTGGGCGCAAGCGCGACAGCAAACCGGGTTATTCTGGGTGCAAATCCGGGTCGGACACTACTTAATTTTTCTAACTCATCTTTAAAACATAGTTTTAGTCTGGATATATATCCGTCGTATGGCTATTGACTCGGTACCTATTCCATAGTGGGACGTAAGCGTAACTGGTGAAACGTGTGTGTTCTACATTCTTCTGCCTACGTCTTCGGGGTTAACAGGTGTGATGTTACGTTTTTTCTAGTTATCCAACATTCATTTTTACACACCTCTAAGGCTATGTTAGGTAGAGAGAGAAAATCTAGAAGCTTTTCTCTCTCTACAGACTCCATACATTCTTTGAAAATTACACTCAGTTAAGATGCCTTTTACCAATATTGAACCATTAAAAAGATTAATGATGATGAAAATATATCCCGTTATGCTTAAATAACCCATAATCTTGATTCCAGGTCTCGGCCGCCACGAACTAACAGCGGAAGCACGTGGTGTATTGCTGGGGGAGTCGGTATCGAAGCCAATCGATGAACCACCGACACCTGCAGCCCCCACTCCCGCCCCTACTTCCACTCCAATTAAAATCATCGACTTAACGAAACCAGCTCCAAACACCGCCAAAGCGGAAGACTACATCCCCCTGGCGACTGCTGACGCCGAGGTCGCCAAGGTGTTCAAACCTTTTGTGAACAACCCCCAGAAGCAAGCGCGGTACGAGATGTACTTGAAGGATAAGGGTAGCGTGTCGGGGGAGGTGGCAAGTGGGGGTAATACGGACAGGCTGAGCGAGTGGGAGAAGAGCAGGGAGCTAATGGAGTTCGAGCAAGCCGCCAAGCTGTACAAGCCACTCACCGGGCTCATGAATGACAGGTGTGGTATTTGTAACTGTCCTAATATGCAATAAATTGGCATGCAACACGTGCACTGTGTACTGCACTCCTCTGCTTACCTTTTCGGAGATTGCACGCGTGAAGATGCTTTTTAAATTATCATAGTAAATAACTGTTATATCAAATATTGCTCTCTGCTTACCCCGTAAGGGACTTGGCGTGGAGATATTGTGTGTAGGCTATAGGTTATATATTTCGAATATGATTTAATACACAGCCTAGTCGACTAACAAAGTGTTGTCAATCATCGAATTGGTGACCATGACATATCATTTAATATTATCATGTTCTATGTGCTTTTTGTATGTAATCGCTTCTACAACATTGTGAAGTTTACCAATACATCATCACACATATAAATTATATTTCGCGGCAGCATCACAAGACTATAAGCCCTGATTATCTCATCTCCAGGTTCACACACGCCTCGGAGCCCGACGACGCTCTGAACCCGCTGAGCGCGGTGGCAAAGAGCGCTACAAACTACGGCCTGGCCACGCCGGAGCAGATCGAAGCTGCCGACAAGGGTGCCTATGGTGTGATTACGAGGAGGGACACCCCTTGGAGGCCAGAGTCCCTCGTTTGTAAGAGATTCAACGTGCCAGAAATAGGTGGAAGCAGGTGGGTTTTCTTCATAGTTTAATGGAAACAGCATTACATTCCGTTTCTCGGTTATTGAAGATTCTTACCCACATTTCTGCTGCTGTTGTACCTTGAATTTGAGATGAGATCTTATGATGTACTGCTAAAATACATTTAAAATCCAGACCAATGTTGCTGTTTATATAAATAAAATCACACCATATACATATATATGTATATGTGTAGTTTATCAATCATTTGTTTGTCGTAGTACTGACTCTGTGTTGAAATTAGTTGACCATGAGTGATGTTCCAAGATAGATATGTGATTAATTTTTTTGTATTTAGTCTTACATCCACACCAACCTGATCTTAAGAAGCCTACGCCGTGTCCTATATATGAGCTTCAACCTCGAATAGGAATAAATCCAAACATTGAATTGAAACATTGCTTGTTATGATTCTTTAGATTCTTCTAAACGATCTCATTTGATCGCGTCTCTTAAGACCCAACTGTAGTCTTCTACAACATTACAAGCACTGCCATAACGTATGTCAAACTTCAAATAGAGATTGGTTCTTTTTTGAACACCAACCAATTGTGTTTCTAATATTAAAAATGATATTAAATTATGTATTTAATAATACTGGTACTACTAATATTGATACTTTTAATTGTTTTTATTAATGGTTTAATAAGGATACTATTAAATTATATATTTTTTGTTTATAGGCCAGAACCTGTCAAAGAAGACAAACCCAAGTTGTCATATTCGATATTTTCATATCTGGAGTCGTCAGTGCACGACAAGGACAGCTTCACGAAAGAGCAGACCAAGTTTAGTGGCTCAAAATCACTAATTGTAGAGCCGGCCAAGGAAAAGCCTAAAATGCCAAATGTGTTCGAAAAAAAGGATAATCCATTGATTAATAAAACGACTAATGAGGCTATAAGTTCAACAGGTCCGGCTAAAAGAATAACCGTCGCTGAACTCTTCCTGAAAGAGTCTGAAGAAGATTTGAAAGATCACAGCCGGGGCGCCGGGGTGACAGACACGATAGAAAAGTTTGATAAAATGGATCTGTACAAGTCGATATTTCTAAGCGACGATGAAAGCGATGAGGACGTGCCTAAAGCGACCACTAGTGATGTACCCAATGATTACTATGTCGACAAGCCGAAGAACATCGAGAGGAATTATTCGCCACCACGCGGCATCTTCGCAAATATAGACTTCGATGAAATAAACTCCTGGAAAAGAAAGGCAGATAATAAAGATACTGAAACATCTAATTCTGTCGATAACAAGTGTATTAGCGCGCCAATCGCAAGCGAAGATGACAAAGCAAAAAGTAATGTAGAACCTCAAGCGGAAATTGATGAAACCAACTTATACGGTCCTAAAATTCCAGATAATTTGAACAACAGATTAATGAACCAGCCGGATACAAGCATTAAACCTATCTATAGGACCAAAGATGAAAGAGAGAAAGGCGATTCATCTTCCAGTTCAGATTCATGGGTGGACGCGAAGGAAGTGAAATTTAAGAAACACAAAAAAGATAAGAAAAAACATAAAAAACACAAGTCCAAACATAAGAAATCGAAAAGCAAGAAGAAGGATAGATAATACAAAGATATAAGCGTAATAAATTTTATTTAAGACTATATAGTCGTGATTTTATTTCATTAGCGATACTAAAATTAGGTCGTAAAAGTTGCCTTTAACTTGCACAATAAACAGATATAATATTTAAACAAAAATAGCATTCGTCACAAAAATTTTAGGTACTGTAACTGGATGTTTATTTATTCTTTACTGTTCTAACAAAGGCGTCAATTCGCATTTTTAACCAGACAATCCAGGTGATGATGAAAAGTTAGTGTAGGCATCTTTCCTTACCTTAACATCTTACATCTTAAATGTAATGTTGTATATTATAGTTCCATATATTAAGATCTTAATGTAACAAAACAAAGTAAAATGAGGCCTGTAATCCTCGAAGAGGTAGGCAAAGGAATGTAGTACCTAGTACACCTCAAGTTTCACCAGTTACTTTTATGTCCCACTATGGAATAGGTGGTGAGCCTATCGCCATATACCGGGCACATATCCAGACTCCGAGCCACTAATAGAAAATCTAAATTAGAAAATTTAGTAATGTCCGACCCGGGAATCCAACCCAGGATATCTCGTTCGGCAGTCGCACTTGCAACCAACACTACCAACGAGGCAGTCAGTAAATCTATTTAGTAGTTTCATAATATAACTGATTTTAAAATTGGCTTCTGTAATCGTTTTGCAACATTAAAATTGTCCCTAAATCTTGGGAATGCAAATTCACGGATCTTTTTGTGAAATTATCTATAGGTACATATACATATGTTTACATTTGCTATATTTCCACATAAAACAACATTATACATATATTAATGATGATAATAAAATCATGTCGTTGGACAATTTCGCACACGTCCATATCATTTCTAACTTAAGAGACTGTGCTATAGTTTCACAGAGAACTGGTAATTACTACACATGAAGATTTTTAAAAACATATGTACGTTCTAGATGGGAATCGAATCTTTATTTTGGTGCAGCATAGCAGAGTATGCTCCACACACACCTGCATTTGCGTGAGTTTTGAGACGTAATAAGTTACAGGAAAAGAAAACAATAAAGCAAGAATGAAATATGAATCTACATATATGTACGCTGCAGCCTTTGTAAAATGTTACATAAGTCTACATTTTTGAACTATTAATCAAAAAATAAATGATTGAACGATAAATAAAATAAAACAACTGTATTCGGCACGGTTGCTGTAATAATATATTGTTATAACTGTTGTTATTTTCTTCTTGCTAATAAAATAAACACATTCTAAAATTCCATGTTATGCCGTACGTAACTAACGACGAAAAATACCTATGGGATATTCGTAAGTTTTCCCCAAAATAAATAAGTACAGGTATAAAAAATCCCACTAACGTGTCATACAAATTACACATTTTATGTTGAATGAATAACATATACATAGGTACATATATCTGCATATATATGAGGTACACTGAGAATCAGACCTAAAAGGAAAAACGTGATTAAATATCTCGATATTCAATTTTTTATTAATGGCTGCGAGTTATGCATTAATTATTTTCCAATTTACAAATAGAAACTCTGATTTATTAAACTAGACTACAACACCATAAAAAAAAATAAACAATATTACTCGTACTTAATAATAATGATAGATATTTACGTCCTTTCAGAATATTGAGCACATTTGAGCACATTTGGTGGCAAGCGCTACTGCCGATCGAGAGGTCCTGGGACCAAATCCCGCGACGGGTATTGTTGGATTTCTAACAGTGGCTCGAAATCAAGAAATGCGCCCGATATATGGCGATGAGCTCACCACCTATTGTTTACTAGGACGTAGACGTAACTGCTGAAATCTGGGAATTTGGGAATTACCTATTTCTTCGGGGATTACACGTGTAACGTTACGTTATAAAAATAGATTGTATAGACCCGCTGTCATTTAGCACTTTTGTCACTCAGCAGTTTCAACCAACCCCTGCAAGGAACCTGAGTGAACCGTATATTAATAATATTTGGCGCTGGTAAGGGCCACCTACACCTCTTACATTATTTCTGTCGTCTATGGACGGTGTCCATGACTCACACTGTACAGTAAATTATGTTTGTCTATGACTAATCCTTTCAAAGAATGCATGATTTATTTTCGCTTAGTTGCAAATATTGACACCTTCAATACAATCTATTGTTAACATACATATCTTTGAATCATTCAAATGAAATTTCATAATTGATTTTAACAGTATTGATTATGATGTTATATATTCGTAACATGTAATGTTGAAAAACGAATTGAAGTAAATGTATGTGTCAGTTTTCTTGAGATACTATTTTTGGACGAAACAGGTTGGAAGGAGAAATTTGCTGCCAATTTTATAAGGTTTCAACGGTTCGAGAATCAAAGGTGTTTTGCGAGAATAAAATAAAGATTGCCTCGTTGGTCGTGTTGGTTGCGAGTGCGACTGCCGAACGGGAGGTCCTGGGTTCGATTCCCGGGTCGGGCAC
>DWFO01005238.1:0-10692 GCA_018246595.1 Mimoniades nurscia nurscia
CGACCCGGGAATCGAACCCGGGACCTCCCGTTCGGCAGTCGCACTCGCAACCAACACGACCAACGAGGCAGTCAGACCAAAATCCCAGTACTGTCTTAAATGAAGTGTTGAAAAGAAAGATGACATTAAGCAATTTCCCTTTCATGTCTTTTAGTCGTTGTTCAAATCGGAATGATAATAGCAATATATAGTAAAGTTATTATTCAATCGGAAATCACAAAATTGAAAAGAAACAGTTTTGTTGAAAATCTGTACAGATGAAACAGATTTTGTTTATTCATTTAGCTATAGCGTTCAATTTGTTTCGGCTCATCCAACTCTATCAAACGGGACAGACGTGCTTCGACGGTAAAACTGTTCAATTCACTATTCGATCTAACTCCCTAACAGCGAGTTTCGGTGTTTTGGTGGAATTGTAAAGTAGATGTATGTAATGGAACTTTCGAAGCAGGATGCCAAAGTAGCTCTGTTCGACTGCCATTTCAATTTTGAGGTCAGTAGAGGAGAACACCTAAGGACGTAGTCTGGTATAATAACATAGGGTGATCACATAACTCGGTCTTGCAATAATTCAAAATGATTACCAACCTTCAACGGTTCAAGGAAGTGGGCTTAAAACATTTACTCTACTGCTGTCATGATTACGTCATAATAACGATGTTGTGTTGTACGACTATAATGGCCGAAAATATTTTTACCACCAATGACTATCTTAAAACAGTTTGTTGAATATCTATAGATTGCAAATCTTCTACGCAGAAATTGAGGCAGGCAAGCGTAAGCATGGCGGACAACTCCTCAGATTTAAGATGTGCTGAAGCGGCATATGAAGAAGTGTGCTATAGAGACGTCCAGCTGGGAGCAGCAGGCCACCAATCAGACTGATTGGCGAACCCTTATCAAAAGGCGAGTCATCGACTTTGAAGCTCTGAGGCGCTTGGAGCGCAACGAATTAAAATCCTGTCCATCTGCGGATATTGACTACCACTATAATAACGGTGTGCTCATATGCTCGCAGTGTGCGAGAATCTTCTCGAATAAGTTTGGCAACATCAGCCACATGAGAACACACCTACGAAATCGGAGGTAAAGCAGTCGCCATGGCCGAAACCGGTCGGATATCATCATAGATTGCAAATATGACATATTGTATTGTTATGGTATAGCAATAAGCTAAATCAATAATATAACATATTTTTGTTTTCTTTACCTACCTCTTCGGGAATTAAAGGCGTGATTTAAGTTTTTTTTATTGAATTAAATACAACAAATAAACATTTTAAACATGTCTTCATTTGAAGACTATTTTGGTTATTTGCATCATTTTGTGAATATGTTAACACACCTGACTTAAGGTACATTTATTATAAAGCATATTATTTCTAGAACATTATTTGTTTTCCGTCTTCTGCTTTGCAACGTCCGATTTAGAACAGCATAATATGTCTCAGAACAAAGCATTAGAAAAACTTTGTGGTTAAACTTTGTCATTTCAATCCTCAAACCTTATCCGTTATCTCATACAAATACATGACCAGTCGATTTAACTACCCCTTGTAAATTTCAACTCTATCGAAATATGAATAAGGTTGCTTTTGTAAAAATAAAAAGAACGTTATAGATCAATTAGTATCGTAGAACGTGCTTGCGATACAGGTTCTGACGCGTCGCGGATACTCGATCAGCTGAAGTTTTCTAATATATCCCTGTAGAGCGCGCCAAGTATGGTACAAAGTAAAGGCGTAGCGACAGGTTTTTACAAGAAACATTGAAAGGGCAGATCATATGTATCGTAACTAAAAAATATTTAAAAGCAATAATAAATTTACGCAATATATTTGGGGTACCAATAAACAATATTCTTATAAAGAACATTTTTAATATTAAAATTCATTGTATTATGATGTACCAACAAACTATAAGTTACTATAATAAACCATCATACCTACATATTCAAGTATATAAAAAGTAAAAAAAAATGGAACGAAAATTAAATCAAATCAAAAGATATCAAGTCCAAATATTTTGGTTACGTTAATGTATTTGCAAAGAATGGTGGCCGGATTGTTTCACGCAAACAAAAAATGTTACCTCATCTCCAGCCTATTGCATTCGACTGTTAGCCATCGGCCTCCTTTGCGGTGTTATGCCCATTATCTCTGCGTTGGGAGTGCGAGTTGGGCTTCTTACATAGGCTACGTTGCTCTCCATAGGCGGCTAGGGCATGTAACTGTGTCTAGTAGACCACGCCACGCAACGATCTGCTAGCACCGGATTTAGTCGCTTCTTACGACACCCTGTATCCTGATACGAGGTCGAGGAATTGGTTAGATTATTGGTTGGATAGAATAAAATTCGTCTAGAATGAAGCAACACGAAGTAGCCGTGTCGGGGCGGAATTTCTTAGCCCATACCGGAATTTGAGGGTGTCGTAAGAGATGACTGAAACTGGCGCTGGCTGATCGCGGTTTAAAGCAGCCTATCTAGTCGCAGCTAAATTCCCTGGACGCGTACGGTCAGCAGCATAGACGGTTCGAGAACCTCTGCGCTCAACCCATATGCCTATCGTGGAGATAATGGGCAAAACTCCTATCTCCAGAAGTGAACTGAGAAAAGTTGAGATGATAATGACGATGATAACGAATATTTCACCTATTGAAGTAAGACCACGCCTGTAATCGCCGAAAAAGTAGACAGTGGAATGTACAACACTCCTACGTTTTACTTATTACTACTATGTATTTCACTGGCGTTACTTTTACGTCCCACTATGTAATGCTTGGTTAGCCTATTGCCATTTGCGTTACACTGGACACACATCCAGACTCCGAGCCACTGCTAGAATCTAAATTAGAAACATTTTAATAGACCCGGAATTTGAACCCGGAACTTTCCGATCAGCAGTCACACTTGCATACAATACGACCAAAGAGGCAGTTTAATTACTACCTCGATATTTATTAAAATCGCCCCTCTCCTCTAATATAAATTCTTGTCGTGCTCAAAGCAAGATATTTATTAAGTGAGCTTTAAAAATAATGCAGAACAAAAGGGGTTGGGATTGAAAGATCCTTTGATTACCAGCTTTTGTTCTGCATTATTCGGTTTCCCGTTTATTTCGCATTTCCAGTTCTCCAATAAAGAGGGGTCAGTTGTTTTTAATACTCCCGGGAGAGTACGTGTTTATTTTATTGTTCCCTTTTTGTCTGCGGTTGTTATAAATATGGATATTATGGATTGTACATTATTTACACAAAATACTAACTTTAATTAGTAAATTTAAATTTGGACTTATTCTTCATGCTATTCCAAATTTATTTATATTGTAACATTCTCGTATGATATCGACAAAGTAATAAATAAAATTAAATTGTAATACCTATGTTTTAAAAATATTTTCCTCTGGCTGCAAAATAACAAGAAGGGATGAAAATAGTTTGTTTTATATTGTGGTTTTACAGAAACCCACGTCAAGTTCGATGTGATAGTGAGAGTGTACCCAAGGCTTCGTTCTCGTAAATATTGTGGGTAAATATATTTATGAAATTCTGTTAGTAACGGTTTTTTATAAATAGAATATATGTCTACATATCTTGGTATCTTCTCCACATATGAGCATGTGATCCCAAAGTATAGGTACAGGTGACATACGTACATATATACATACGAGTACATAGGTATATACATATCTTCGGCGCATCACGAAGGCCTGTCAAGCTTTGACTGTGTAAAGATTTATAATAGATCATGTTAGTTCAACTTCATTACCTATCCGCTAATCGGGAGACTGCCTCGTTAGTCAAGTGGTTGCAAGATCGATCTGAAGGTCCTGGGTTCAAGTCTTGGATTGAAGAATAGGCGTTAGAATTTCTAGTAATGGCTTGAAGTTTGGGTTTGTACCTGATGTATAGTAATAGACTCACTTATTATTCCTTGCAAGGACGCAAAATAACCCGTGAAACTTGCTAGTGTACTTCATTACTTTTTCTACCTCTTCGGGGATTACAGGCGTGATACTACTTCTTTTAATTAGCACTTATTTTAGTTAGCGCTACTGTTGCTAGAAACTTAACTTAGTCACCCACTCTTCTATCTACTATGCAGAGCAAGATATAGATTAATACTCAAGTCGTTAATTGGAAGTTTTATAATTTTCATCAAGATCCTTGAGGACATTTACTCCAACACTCACAAATTTTTGATCAGCGTTATTTAAAGTTGACTTTTTTACTGTACACGTAATATGCAAGAATTCACTTAAGGTGTTGCTTAATATGATTGTTCTTTAGCGGTGAGCTAGTACGCTGGGTCAGCTAGACTCCTAAATCTGGGTATTATATTACATTCAGCCCGGAAACTATGTACGTTTGTATTAATAACGCTTTGTTTCCAGTAACTGTTTCTGGAAGCTGGATTAATATGGCATTCGACAAGTTAGCTGCAAACTATGCAATTCGAGATGTAACAGACCACAATGTTTCTGAGAATTTAGGGTTGCATTATTGCTTCAATTAAATTTGGACTTTGTGTAAAATGCATTAAGGTTCGTTGTAGATTGTTGCCTTGAGAATTAAGCCCAGTGACGATAGGAAATCTACACCATGAAAACTATTCCCATGAAGTTGAATATTATTTAAAGGAAAGTTTTTTAGAGCCATCGTTTTATGAGTTATTCGTGACATTACTTTGTTATTTTATTTGAATGTTTTTGTATTATGATACAATATTGAGCGAAGATTATGCATGTACTTTGCTTGAATTATTATAAGCAACTACATATGTATATACATGGCCAAGGTTTCAAAGCCATTAGCGGGAATTCTGCTCCCCAAGGGTGTGGTATGGAGACCGTGTAGGGACCTCCTCAGAGACTTAGCGAGTGGAAATAAAAAATAGTTACGTGAAAACCTACACAGTTCATTATCTCACCATAGGTAACATTATTCCAGTAATATGTAAAAAGGTGGACAGAGGATACTAGTACACTTCTACGATTTCCCTGTTTCGTTTACAACCTAATACGGAATAGGTGATGATTCTATAGCTGCACAACGGGTAAAAGTTTAGACTTCGAGCCACTATTAGAATTGTAACCAGATATGCTTGGAAAAATCCCTTAGTACCCGACCTGGTATTCGAAAACAGGATCTCTCGATAAGCTGCCACGTTTCGGACCACATCAGCAACGAGGCAGCCAATAAGTGAGTAAGTCGATCTTGTCTTATGGGATATTAAACTGACATTTCTCTATAACTTATTGATTTTTTATGGACATCTATTGCACTACATTCACGTTATTAATTTTTTTTTTATATCAATTATTTCTCAGTTTAATTTTCTGTAATTGTAAATTCTTAATTCAGTAGTGTAATTGGAGTAATCCATAATATTCGACCAAGTAAATAAATAAATAACAGAGATTCGAAACTCTTTTCGAAGCAGTTCTTTAGTCTCTATCCTAGGCGTATCATTGAATTACTATCCTGCGCCAAAGTGCGTTCTACACGTAATAGTAATGACATCCAATATAACTTCCAGAAGTAATAATAAAATGTGAATCATAGCACTTAGAAGTCCAGTGATAGTTATCATGGACTATGGGCCCGTAGATTATAGTTACTTCTGTAACACAAAATAAATGCACTATATTGTGATAGATCATGAATTTTTCTCGAATATCGGTTACGCAAAAGTAGTGAGAATGTTCCGAGCAAAACTTATAGACCTCTCGAACCCGGCCAATTTAGTAGTTGGTGACAAGTGATAAGTTTGTGGGGAACTTTTGTTGCGAACTAACGCTAATAAGGCGTTTCTTCTGTATGAGTAAATCGAATTACGCCACAGTAAATGCTACTTGTAAAGTAAATACGCGTAATGTAAAATTTACGGAATGTAAATATTGATATAGTCAAAAGTCTTCCAACGGGCGCGGCGGCGGCGTTCATGTATGAATGAAGTGATGAATGTGGAAGAAACGCGGCGGGTCTAAATGGACGGATACATTTGGTACTTGGTGTTATTTGCCTACTCCGTAAGATATCTGTATAGAATATGTATGTTTGTGTAAAATATAATAATTATGCGCGACTTCGCCAGCCTGATTACCTAAATATATATTTTTTATTTGAGCAAAAGTCAGATTACCCGTATACCCACGTAGAAAATGAAAGAGATCTTAAAGTGTCCTTCTTTATTTCTAATATCAAGCACAATGAGAAAGTATTTATACGACGATTAATTTATTCCTGTCCTTTAGTATCCTCCAGGAAATGGCGATTAGTAAAATGCCAATTAACCTTTCATAACCTCATAATACATTAATTAGTAAAAGATCAAGTCGGCAGCTAAAGTAATTTTGATAATTGTTGAGTATATATTGCGGGTTCGTAACTTGTAAACATACGGGCTTGTAGGTGTGTCGAAATAAGCTTTTAAAGAAAATGTAAATGCTGTTCTACCAGTGAAGGTGGATATTTTTGATTGTATCACTTCGTAAAGTGTAAAATAGTAAAGATCTTTCCCTAAAAATTTGTATTCCCGTTTTTATGGGTAAAACATTAAGCGGTTTATCCCAGTCGTGATCGCGATAAACCTCGTCGATCACCTTTATAGTCATTAAAATCATTCAACAGACGGATTTTTCTATAAACTGTAACTTAGGTAATCCACATTGGTTCAGTGTGGTGAGGTATGCCCTACGTCGGCCTCGGTTCCATGGTAGATCCATGCTGCAACAATAGATTACCTATGGCTGACCAAAATAAAACTGTATAAATCGAGATCCTACTACCTGCCTCGAAGGTCAAAGAGTAGGGGCCGCGACTTTCAATCACGAGATCCAAGGTTCAAATGCCGGATAGGGTATTATTTGATTTTATTAACTACAATTTGTAGTTAAAATTTCTGGTAGCGATTCGGAGTCTGGATTTGTGGCCGGTGCACGACCAAGGGTTCCCCAGTGTACTACCCTCCTCTACGTGCCTCTTTAGGGGTTATAGGCGTGAAATTACGTTTGCTGTTACATTTACGTATTTTTATGATTATACAACATGGCTTTGTGCTACAACATGATTATTCAAATAATTACTTTATTCAAAGATTAATTTATAACATTAAAATGAATTAATAACATTAATGATGATAACATTAATAATGATTATTAACATTAAAATGAATTAAATACCAGTTATTTACACATTTACGAATCAAGAAGCAGTACGCAGATAAACACAATTGACAATTAACAAAAATTATAGAATTTTATTGATTTAACGAAACAGTCGCGTTTCAGTGTACAATATATCCACGTAAATTTCGTTTAAGGCAATTTTCCTTATAAATTCGATTCGCGACTGGAATTAATATGTACGTACCACCTTAATCGAACAAATTGCATTATTCAGACTTCGTCCACCGCGGAATTTGTCTTTTTGCTGATTTTCCTTGATGTTTCATCCTCTTTGAAAACATTTTACTATTATTCACATCCGTTTGTAATTCTACAGGATACTTAGATTAGAAAATTGAAATGAATGATTATCATAATAATTTTTATTGCTCATATATTATGTGCAATAAAAATTATGTCATGCTCCCAGAAAGGCGTGAACTGCCTAGAAGGCAGTTCCTTTCTTATTAGGTCGTTATAATATAGTTTACACTCCTATAATAATTTTGTTTTATAATAAAATAGCTCACTCGAAGAACTTCGTACCGCCTTAGATTTAAATATTGTGTCAAAGTTCAATAATTAAAAATTAACATATCAAAAGAAAACTCAAAAATATTATTATATACTACAATGTCTTATTATATACTACTATTACATACTATTATTATATTATGTGTGTATTGTGCTTAGCAACACATATTTATGTTAAATATTATTCAAGGTAGTATTAGTTTTTAAATATTAGCAAAAAACAACAGAAAAAGGCAATAATGTTGCTACAGGAAGTACTCGTTACTGAGATAATTTACGTTGAGAACTAATTGATTTTCATTGACTTTTCGAACTCAACAGAATCGACCACGGCAGAAAGATTTACCTCTAGTACAAGTTCGCGATAAAAATTACTACCATATAAATCCTCCACAAAAAACTTCAGAATCTCTTCCCTTAACTTAGTTTGAAGAGGACTCTGTGAAGTGCTTAGTTAAAAATTCCCGGAGCAAGAAAGCGTCCTGCATTTAAAAATTTGATAAGTTGAAGTAAAGATACTGTTCAACCAAGGGCTAGCGAACGATAACTTTGAAATATTTCATAGGTAATATTAGAGTTTTATAAATGAACCCAATCACATCTAAAATTTTACCAACGTTCTTGATTATTTTTCAAAAGCTTCAAAAGTTACTACTAATAGTTAATTTCAAAAATAATTGTGTCCTACGATGCTGATTTGCTATACGAAGATATTTATGTGGTGGTGGAAGATATACGTATATGTATGGTGGTGAAAAGTTCACATTCCGATTGCACTCGGTCGATCTACATAAGATGGTATTAAATTAAAATCGCAGGCTACCGATAAAGGAAAATGTTGTGATGAAACCTATACGCCTAGTGTATATTGTTCTCATAAACGATAATATAATTCTGATAGTACGTATTTTTATAATGAGAGGATGTTTACGTAAAATATTTTCGACTATTCCACTTAACGAGAACTTTAAAAGCTTGCTGATGGCTTTGATGACTATGTCCTCACTGGCATCTCATAGATATGAGCTCTTTTTTCCTAAATATGTGAAGAGAGTCTCTTAGATTCATTACATTCATTTTCCATCCTCTGGAATACGTAACATTAGATACACCTATAACCCCAAAGAAGTAGGGAGAGGGATATAACAGAACATTATCAATTACAGAAGCAAAGATTTTCAACAATCATTACTTTATTGAATAAATATATTAGTGTATGGTTCAAACGTCGACAATATTACAAGTCATTAACTGTTACTCAGAAAATGTATTTTCAAGAGCAATACTATCGCTTGTCTTAGTTTTGAGACGTCTTCCTGTAGACCGAAGGATGAAAAATATAAATAAAGTGAAAACACAGTGAAGAGCAGTTTCCAGAGCAAACCGACGAAACTTGGAAATATTAAGAATGATTTTGAGATGCCGGCAAATTATAAAAGATAGATTTGCTTTTTAGATGACTCCGGAATATGTGAAAATGCACATTTTATAGTTTAACTGCGTGTTTTAGTTTACGAGCAGGCATTACTGCAATCAGCATGAATGAGACGACGAGGTTGATGATATTAATAGTTCTAGACTCTACAATAAAATGTAATTTAAATGTCTGTTTTATGAATCAGTAAGTAGTGAGTGTCAATGTTATCAAATAACACATAGAGTGTTAGCTAATACTCAGTGGATAAAAGACTTTTCAGCAATAAAATCGGGATTTTTGAAAACGAACGCTGGCGGACGCTCAAAGCTATTTTCTTGGCAGCTACACGGTAATGTATCTGTCACTCTTGCTAGAGTGTTGAACTTCACTTGTTTTACAAGCGTGTAGGCTTGACAATATGTAGCCATGATAAGTGGACCGTAACCCAGCGCATGTAGTCACACACACACACACACACATACACACACAGCTCAATGTACTTATAGTGTTTCTTATATGGTGATGAAATGTTGCTGTATGTGACTAGAGAGATGTATCGCTGTAAATTTTTCTAGAACGTTATAGTCGTATTTGACATTGATTACACCTGATCGTAGCCTGTTAGCCCCTTCAATACTATTAGAACATCACGGATGTGTATCTAATCGTGAGGAACCCTTAAGTTAGTTGTTTACTTTAACGTGCAGACTTATTAGCTTCGTGGGTGTTGCGTAAAATGTTTGATATTTAATTAGGCTCTATTGCTTGAATAGTCAGAGTTTGCATGACGACTATATAGCTTAAATTTATGCAACAACGACAAATATTTTTTTTTTGTAAATGACCTTCATAGCCAGATTATGAAAGTCAAATAGATCACGAAGTCCATAAAAACCAGTGCCGCTTGCATTTATGTACCTGCCTGCCACATTAGCAATTGGCCAGTAGTGTTGCATCAACAAGTGGCTACAGAAGGGCGGTTTGATCCCTTGTAATTCCTAATGTTTTGCAAATGATAACAATAGCATAAAGAATTCTCTGAGCCACAATCTTAAATTTCACGCGGCGATAGCAGGTTCATTACTACCACAATGAGCCGAGCAAATCCGGACGCTACAAGCGTTCTAATCCCGGGAACTATTTGTGTTCCTTGGATATTAATTACTATTGCTCCGGAGTTTGCAACCCCGTGTAAAGATCTGTTCCTAGTTGCTGGGAATTATTCCAAACGTTTCCAGAACAATTTTGCGAGTTTATATTTTAACGTAGAAGAAATAGGTACAATTTTATATTCTTTGAAATATTTTATGTGAAGTTATTGAACATTCACTCACTTGCTAATTAGCGCTGCTGTATTAAATCAATGACATATACTCGTACATACGCTCAATATCAATCATTAATATTTTGGTACAACCCACAAATGATCGAGTGTTACTAAACTAGATAGATCCCTTGCCGCGCAGTAAATGAATTACAAAATGTAAACGTGACATCACTCTTCGCAGGTGGTGGGGGGAGTTTAGTAAACTCGCACGTCATCAATTATGTTTACGTCCAGATATAAAATAGG
>DWFO01005239.1:0-10689 GCA_018246595.1 Mimoniades nurscia nurscia
GGTGGTGAGCCTATTGCCATGCATCGGGCACATATCCAGACTCCGAACCACTACTAGAAAATCTAAATTAGAAAATCGAACCCGGGACCTCCCGATCGGCAGTCGCACTTGCAACCAACACGACCAACGAGGCAGTCATTTTCTATATTAAATATTTTTTTCTATATTAAAATAAATATATTCATAATTCGACACATTAAGGACTGTCTGTAAAATTCAGTCATAACGTTAATTTACAAAATCCGTACAGACTTAGTTCCAAATAATATTCTGTATAAACGTAACATCACGTCTGTTATCCCCGAAGAGGTAGGCAGAGGAATGTAGAACACTCATTCACACGTAATATTCTGTATCCATATCATAAAGCTATACTTTTATTTAGATTGTAAATAATCGCCCTATATACATTGTACCTACGTGTGAAAAAAATGTATATCACAATAAATAAATACGTGCAAAAATTTACATATTTTTTGTATTGCGTCTCTGAGCACTGACTCACGACGATCCTGCACGAATCTTATCCTCATTAGCACACTAATCCTTTTGCAAAAGAAACGTGAGTACAGATAATAACTTTTAATCCGCTAAACAATAATTCACTTCGACAATGTATTTAAAAAGAAAACCGGGAGCTATGCGTGTGACAAATTTATAATCTGTGGTCAAAACAAATTTCAATGTATTCTAGACTCTATGCCTCACACATACATGCGAAATTGATTCAGCCTTGTAATACACCGGCCATTTTCTCCGAAATTCTCTTTGTCACAACTAGACTATCGCATTCAAATGAGACTTAATCCTGGCCATGTCCGGCATCGATTACTTGCGTATTTCGCACAAAAGATAAATCCTCACTAACTAAAACGTTTAATCACAACATCGCTTTGTTCAAATCCGGAAGAGCTTAAGCACTCGTACAGATTAACAACAGCACAGATTATATTTTAATGACAATAAGAAATTCATTAAAAACGACCATTTATCTTGCACAATAGGAGGTCAGCGTAGTCATTTTTACATTTTCTCACATGTTAGCAAATTTTCCTTTATTACTTAGATGACGTCAATATAAAAAAATAACAAAAATTAATATTACAAGGTCTTTTACACCATTCCGAAATAAATATTGCTTCCAGTATTTAAAAGAAGAATCAAAAATTAATATCTAAATCCGTGTGGGGGCGGATAAAATATACCTACCTCCACCGACCCCACGTCGAGATACCAAGTCGTAGGAAACGACAAAATGCTGCGCCGTACCAAGATCGGCGCTGACCGATCGTGGTACGGCGCAGTCTGTCCAGGCACGGCTACATGCCCTAGCCGCCGACGGGCAGCAGCTTAAGCCGTGACCGGCCATTCTGATGGACACGATCTGCAATCACAGGCCGGTTGTCCGGCATGGGGTACATGAGCAAAAATCTAACAGGCGAAACCTATGTCCAGCAGTGGATTGAGACAGGAACGGTCTGTTCGTAAATTAAATCCACTTGATGCTAATGAATCAAAAACACAGTTAATCATGATTATTGTAGTCGTACCATGTATTAACAAAACGTAACTTCACGTCTGTAATCCCCGTAGAGATAGGCAGAGCAATTTCGTACACTACCACGTTTCACCCGTTACGTTTTCGTCCCACTATGGTGAGCCTATTACCATGCACCGGGCACATTTCCAGATTCCGAGCCACTAAAAAAATCTAAATTAGAAAAATCAGATAGTGTCCGATCCGGGAATTGCATTAACCAAAAAAATAAATATACACAACCCTGGATACCGAGTGATTAGCCATGGAGTTCCTCTAAAAGCAACATACGAAGCTGCTAAGGCGGCCGTAATTACAAGCCTTTGAGACCCGAGCTGAGTTTTAATAGCCAATGTACAAGAGGTAGGAAGACCTTTAACCCTATTTGAGATCGGATACCAGGATCCACGAGTTGCACGGGCATTTAATAACACATGTCTACAGCCTTCTTTTCTACTTGTAAATTATGGAATCAACAAATGTTCTAATAATTACCAAATAGATCAGATACTTGCTGATGGTAAGGTCAGTAATTGTTTGATGTCCCGTGCTGACTGCCTACCCCGTAAGGCACCTGACGTTACGATATACATAATAACAATCTTCTAACAATAAAATAATGACTGAAAAGCGGCAAATAAGCGCTGGACGAGTGGTTGCAAACGCAACTGCTGATCAAGAGATCCTAGTCTCGATCCCCGAGACGTGGATTTGTGCTCAATGTATAACAATAGAGATATCTCGTCAGGGGAGGCCTATGTCCGGCAGTGGACTACAATAGGCTGACGATGATGATGATGATATATAATATGACAATGGGTTCTCTTCCTATATCGTAGTTGGGCGTATAATATGATAGGTAAAACGTGGAAATGTACTACACTCCCCTTTCTACCCCGTCGAGGAATTCAGGCATGATGTTACATTATACCATTGATTACGTATTTAAAGAAAAACGAAAAAGAGTTAAGTAATGATTTCAACAAAACTTCGGATTAAAGTGTCGCAATTTTCGCAGCGGCGGCTACTGTTACCGCCTGTAATTATCTCCTTTGAGACCGGAGACGGTCTGAACGACGGAACGTCTGGCTGAGGTTTTATATACCAGCTGTTAGATGATGCTTTTGCAATTTTAAACTAGAGCAAACGTAATCTTTCTATGTATTAAAGACTAAATTTAATATTATTATATCTTCAAATGTGGATGTAATATAATATACAAATTACCACTTTAAACCCCTTACATAATCTTGTGTATGTTTGCAACTCATCATCATCATCATCCTTATCAACCTATGGCAGTCCACAGCCGGACATGAACCACTCTTGAGGGGCTTTGCCTATAATCCCCACGCGGGTTGGGGATCGCGTAGCAGAGCTTCTCGCACCTCTCGCAGAACATTTAGCTGTGCCTAAACAGACCGCGCCACGCTGCAATCTGCGAGCACCGAATTTACTCGCCTCTTATGACATCCTATATCCCAGCATGGGCATTTCAACTTATATCTTTCATTAATTCTTCATTTCATTAAGTAAGATGAGAGATTTAAATTAATAATCTCATCAGAATTTATTCTCAAAAATGAAGTAACTGGCGCCATCTATTATCAATATGACCAAACATATGACACACTTTGTACGCATATCGATGATTCATCAATCTAACATTTATATTATTAACAGTATAATTATTTTAAATACGATATCTAGCTATATAAAAGTTATATTATTTAGTAATGAGTGATTAAATCAATACGTTTACATATTTAGTAATTCCGTATCATGGAATGTTACATATGTCAGTGTCACTGTCATTCTGCAATTAGTAAATGCGGTGAGCATACTGAGCATAGTACTAAAAATACAATAATATATTGACGTTAAACTGTAAGCAATGATTGGAGTCAGAATGAATACATTTAATGATAATTCTGGCGAACCGGAGCAAGATGCGAACTCAGCTCTAACCGAGTTAGACAAGGGTAAGGCAGAAATTTTATTTGTTCAATATTTTATTACAACAATCCACTTAATAAACTTACTTTGCAGGTCTCAGATCAGGAAAAGTGGGAGAACAATGCGAGGCTATAGTCAGATTTCCGCGGTTATTCGAAAAATACCCTTTTCCAATTCTAATTAACTCTTCATTTCTAAAACTTGCCGACATTTTTCGTATGGGTAACAATTTCTTGCGTTTGTGGGTGTTGCGAGTGTGCCAGCAAAGCGAGAAGCATTTAGATAAGATTTTAAACGTCGACGAATTTCTGAAGAGAGTATTCAGTGTACTACATTCAAATGACCCAGTGGCAAGAGCATTGGCGTTGAGAACGTTAGGTGCGGTGGCCGGAATTATACCAGAGAGGCAAAATGTGCACCACGCCATCCGCAGAGGGCTGGAGAGTCATGATAATGTCGAAGTTGATGCTGCCATCTATGCCACTACAAGATTTGCTGCTCACTCCAAGTATGTTACACTCATTCAATCATCTATCCTCTCAGAATTTATACATTTGGCATAAAAGCTGTGAAATTAACCCTTTTTTGCCATTATAACGCCTCTAAGGACTTTAACACCCTATTGTATGTATTTATATGTGTAGTTTTATAACATCACAGCGGCCTCCTAATCATGAGTGAACTCTGAAAAATAGTCTATACCTACCAGTGATGTTGTCCCAATACATTATCCAGAAGACACAAATTTGAAATAATAGTTAATCTGCTTTTGGTAGACTATTATTAATACTGTGAATCTTTTATTATTCCTTATCAGCACCTTTGCAGTGGCGATGTGCAACAAGTTATCAGACATGGTGGAATGTGAGAGCACAGGTGCTGAGCGCAGATCCAAGCTAGTGAGGGCTCTGAGGACAGTCCATGGTGGAGGTGATATTACCATTATATTTATAGTTTTAATCTGTATTGTATTATAGAAAAAGTTTAGTTACAGGTGATTTATATGAAAAGAAATACATTGTATCTTTTATACCAATAAGCAGTAGATTTATATTATTTTCTTGAGTTAAGAATTCCTTTGCATTGCCTCATTGGTCGTTTTGGTTATAAGTGTGACTGCCGATCGGGACATCATCATACTAAAAAATCATACTGAAAAATCTTAAGAATATTAAAAACATCATGGTTCCCTATTTTTACTGTGTAGATCAGTTATTAAATAAACACATGGTACAGTAAAACATCATTTTAATTTTCTAAACAGACTAAACCAGAATTATATTTGTACAAAATTTTTTCAGGACTTTAATAAAAAACTTGTTTAAATTAATTTGTCTCCTTGAAGAGTCTGAACTGTTAGAATACAAAATTAAGACAAAATTGTTTTGGACACCTTTGCTATTAAGAATTTTTACTTAAAAAACATATTTATACAAATAAGTTAGTTTCACATGTAGGTCACTGATAAGCATAAATTAACATCAACAGCTGTTCGTGCTGAAGGTGTACTGAAGTTGCTGCGGTCACTTCTAGAGAGGTTTCCATCCTCAAGTTCTGTGCGTGCTGCAATCACAGCACTTACAGCAATAGCTGCTGATACTGTAGTGCATGTTCCAGATCAGGTAATTGAACTCAATCAGTATCTACATCGTGTGTCTACCTTTATATTAAGTATGTTTTATGATGTATAAACATCCAGGAACAAGCCAATTTTTTCTGAAAAAAAAATAGTTTTTTTTTAGTCCCATAATCCCCAAACAGCTATCTATTCGGGGATTATGGGTGAGAGTAGGGTGGATTCTGGGTGGTAATTCACTCCCACATTTTACCAGTTACCATTTCATTTGTACCTTAGAATTGGTGGTATGCCTATTTCCATACACCAAGTAAAAATCCAAACACCAAGCCCCTTTTATTTTTGAGTAACAAAAGTAATTCCCAACCCGAGATTTGTGTTCCCAGGATCTCAGTCAGAAGTAAAGCTTGAAAACCACTTGATGAACAAAGCAGCCACTAGAGACATTCAACAATTTAGTAAATTAGTGTATTTTTTTAGAGTTTTGATCTATTTGATATAGCTTTTTTTTTAAATAAATAAATGTATGAATTATTTTGTGTACTATGGAACTAAATTTTTATGGAACATGGATTTTCTATTAGGTGGAGCTTCTTCTCAGCATAGCAATGAATGATGCCCGTTCAGCGGTCCGGCGAGCCGCTCTACTTGGCCTGAAGAAGTTGGCCGAGCATGCGGCACTGTGGCCCGCTGAGTGCCTCCAAGATTTAGTGCGGGCGGCCACCGATAGCCAGGACTCGGAGCACACAATGCTATACTTACAGGTCATGCAGGTGAGTTATTGTATAATTTTTTTTCAACAATTTTGTACCGAAAAAATAGTAATAGAAAAAAAATGTTGCAATTTTAATACAAATGTGACATGTGGCAACACCAAATATTCATTACTGTATTAAAATGTACTGCATGTAATATTTACGGTTTGGTAAAATGTCGGATATGGGCATCGTTTACGTAGCGCAGCGTACGTGATCACAGTTGAAATTAAATTGGTGGGATGTTATTACATTTTATAGTAATTACAACCGATTTGAAATATACAGTCTAAGGCAACAACCTGGAATTATTCAAGACCGTAGTAACTAGGCATTTTATAAGAAATGCTACATAAGCTACACAGGCTACATTTTACCGTCAATGCGCCTATTGTTATTAAAAAATGTCGCTTTGGTGGTCTGTACGCGTAATGCGATCGGTTCCAGATCCTGGTGCGCTGCCCGGCCATCTGCGCGGCGGCGGGCAGTCCGCGGCGCGGCGAGCCGTCGGCGCTGCGCCAGTTCTGCGCGGACGCGGCGCTCAGCTTCGACCTGCGCCACGCCGCCACCGGCGCCGACGCGCTCACCGCCATCGTCGTGCACTGGTACCTGCTACCGCACAGCGCTCCAACACCAACTTTATCACACCATACCTCATTAATTTGTGCGGATTGTAGATATCAATGTTGGCTAATTTTTTCGTAAACAAGCATGCAGCAGACACAGGTGGTCGCCGCCCTTAATAAGTATTTGTTAATTGTGTGTGTATTAAATAATAAAAAGGCGTTAACGCTTTTCGTTCCGAGAGTAATGTGTCCAATTGAAGAGTAATAAAATTAAAGGACAAATTATGAATTTATACAGTTTTATTAAAGAAGTAGATAGTAACAGAAATTTAATATCATCATGATACTGACTGCCTCTGTTGGTCGTCTTGGTTGTAAGTACGATTGCCGATTGGGAGGCCCTGAGTTTAATTTCCGGGTCGGACACTGCTGCTGATTATTATCCATAATGTGCCCAAGACAAAGAAAGTCACATCTAATTATAACTATAATTTCCCTTGGTCATTTGCAGTTATGAAGAGAATTTACCAGTGGAAGGCGCAGACTTGATGCTGGCTCTCGAGTCCTTGGTCATAGCCACCTGCATGCCGAGCGCTCAGAACAACATCAAACCATTGAGGATAGCGCTTAGGTGTCTGGTATGTGAACTACATATAGCTAGTTTCTAAATTTAAATGTTATCTTTACTCTATTTCAAACCAATAGTGTTTGAACGTAATTTCGAAACGTCGTAGTCCCCACAGGGAGCCGAGTGTAACGGGAGTGGTTGCAGGTACAGCTGAGCTCGGTGCAGCCCGTCCTGTACGGCACGCGCACGGCGGGCGCGGTGGGCGGGCAGCTGCGCGCCGCCGACCGGCCGCGCCAGGCCGCGCTGCTGGAGGCGCTGGCGGCGCTGGGCGGCGCGCACTGCAGCCCCGCGCTGCCCGCGCTGCACGCCGCGCTCGACGCCGCCAAGTACACACTGCACACTCCGGCACACACCACAACCCCACTGCTGGACGGACCTCCCCTGATCAATACTAACTACTTATGCTAATCCTAGTTAATCCCCTAAGAATAGAAGGAGAAGATCCTTAGCCCTTAAATCCAGCTACCTCTAGGATCTATTTGTTAATATGTATAAGTGTTTGCGCTAAAACAATATTTTAGAATGAATCTTTGTTGACGTGTCAATGTGTGTTTGCAGGCTCTCCCCGCCAGAGGACGCCGCTAGTGGCACGACGCTGGTGCTCCTGTGCACTGTACTATTCCAGGAGCGCGCAGCGACTGCGCTCAGTTTTCGCCTGCAGCCCACCTGGCAGCAGCGGGTCCTGGACATCGTGCGACCGGCGGACGGCTGGACCAGATACAGAGTAGCGAGAGCTGCCCTCAGGTGACAACCACAATTACAACACAACTCGTTTATCACGTTTCCAGAACCTAGACCTATATTCTTGAAATAGTCAGAATTCTAATGTTGAAAGCTGTTAACTGTGCATATGTTGAATTTAGAGACATCTAACAGACTCGTAAATATGTTTTTGTAAATTTTCTGTATATGACTATATTTATGTTCTGATACATCTGTAAACCATTGAGGGCCAATAAGAACCAGTGCAGGCAATGGTGAGCAGCGAGCCCCTGTGACGTCCGGACGACTGTCGCAGATACGGGCACCACGCGCTGGCGGCGGAGCTGCTGCGGCGGCTGGCGGGCGAGGCGCCCAGCGAGTCGGCGCAGCGCTGGTTCACGGCGCTGCACCGCGCCGCCGCCGCCGACGCGCGCCTGCTGGAAGTCGGTCAGTGTCGCCAGTTATATTATCACCTGCTTGCACTCAAACAGCCCCTAATGGTAGTGTCACACGCATAATTAATATTGCACTATAAACGATTTTTTTAGAAGCCCCAAACCATTGGAAGTCCCTGTATCAATCCAGGGAATGTTATATATTTTCACTTCCTTCATACTTCCGGTGCATATAGCTATATCTAATTTTACATTAATAATATGGGAACTTCTAGAATAACATTGACTCCGCAACACTACTACCTCAAGGAAAAATAGCATAGTTAATTAGTTAATACATTGTCATATTGAACCATCAGTAGAGTATGCCAGGGCACCTATAATAGTAATAATAATAAGTAGCAATGTAAAGAAGATTGCCACCAAGAATAACAAATGTTTTTTTTTGTAAATACAGAAAAAAGATACAAACATATATTACATGCTAAAATAAAACGAATAATAGTTAATTTATGTATGGATATAACAAGAAGTGTGTAAGAATTCAAAGTTTTTAGTACAAGTCTTGCAGAGCATATATAATTAGTGACAATATATGATTACATATATATCGTAATTAAAGTAACTTGTATTTAACTATAGGTACAGTTCTATTAAAATATCTTTAACCCTCTCATTCTGAATGGAGTTCTCTGTCCAACAGTGGAACATTAAAGGGGTAAAAAAAAGTGTGTGATTCAGATTAAATGATTTATTTACATATCAAGCTCAAAGAAATGTAATTTCATAATATGTTTGATATGCCAGTCAATATTTTTCAATCATTATACAAAAAATATTTATCTAAATGTATAAATAATTAATAACATTCTCTTAGACCAGGGGTATCAAACTCAAAAGTTAACTTGGGCCAAATAAACAATGCTTAACTTGATGGGCTGCATAAGACAATACAATGTGACAAAGACATTATATACTTTATATGGTGGTTTCGTAGACAGTGGTAGAATTGTGTATTAGAAAATACACAATTCTATTTTATTTTTACTTTGCGTCGTGTATACTGAGTGGGTCGCAGGAATGTTCACCTCGGGCTGCATGCGGCCCGCGAGTTTGATACCTCTGTCTTTGACCATAGGCTAATATACAATAGATTCACTTCATACAACAATTAAACATAGATTAACGCCAAATTTATCAAAATTATATCCTCTGTTATTGAACACGAAACATGTTGAAATGTTGAAAGAGTTGGTTTTAAAACAAATTTTTGAATACATTTTCAAAAATGCACCTGAAATTGTGTTTTGATAATCTTTAATTTTTGGTTGTATCTATATATGCAGATAGTTAATTTCAACGTTTCTATCGATAAATTTAAAATTAAAAATACTGTATAAAAAACAAGTGATTTAAAATTCACTGTCTCACTCCGAGGGTCCCGGGTTCAATACCTGTCGCGCACCTCTTTACAAAATGTGCGTTTTATGATTAAATATCACATGTTATAATAACTACCAATAGGCTCACCACCCATTCCACAGTGCGACGTAAACGTAACTGGTCAAACGTGGGAGTGTGCTACACTCCTCTGCCTACCTCTTCGGGGATTACAGGCGTGATATTATATCCTATAACGGGAAGGAAAACGCCGTGAGGAAACCTGGGCATCTTAGAATTTTTTAAAAATGTTCTCTAAGGCGTGTGAAGCCTAACTACACCAGCACTTGGCCAGCAGACTACGGCCTTAACTAATTCTGAGAGTAGACCCGTATTCCAACAGTAGGACTCTATACAAGCGACGGAAAAAAAAATTTGAATATCCAAGCGTCTGAAAAAAAAATCATAGCAATCATTGAAAATAATTTTTAAACTTGTGAATAAACATTTACAAGTTTAAAAATTATTTTCACTATACAATTAAAGAAAAAGATCAAATGTTGAGCAAATCAGTTGATTGTATGTCAACATTACTGTTGTATGGCATATAATAATCGGAATGCCAATCCCAGAAATGTCATTCCGAGCAAATCTCCCAACGCGGTCAAGTAGGGTATGGCCGAGTTGTCCGGATCCATTCCCAGTCTCCACATCCACACTACCGTGTAATAACTAACGAACAACAGTATGGTGACATGTAAGAACGCAGCAGACAAGTATATCAACATGAAAATCGGGGTCAGCGGTATGTGCTCGGCCTGTATGGTGGCTATTGTGTAAACGAATGTCAAGTGGCTGGGTATGACCATGGCGAGAAGCAATTTGCTCGTGTCACCCAAAACGGACGTCTCCTCGTGTCCAGCGTGGTAGTACGTGGACAGCTTGGAAGCGTTCACCGCCACCATGTTGCCCCCTATCCCATTGATGACCAGCTGGAACATGGCTATGCCTTTGTACGCGGACACCGTATAGTCCAGTATTAGCCCACCGGCGCTGCTTATCACCATGGCTGCCACGACCGGGATCCAGCTTTCGTCCAACGCCTGCCTCGTGAACTTGTTCCTCCAAGCCACGTAGCCACACACGGGTATGACCGCTAAGCTGAAGGCTATGACCACGCACGCTAAAATGAGA
>DWFO01005240.1:0-10689 GCA_018246595.1 Mimoniades nurscia nurscia
GTGTTCGACCCGGGAATCGAACCCGGGACCTCCTGATCGGCAGTCGCACTTGCAACCAACACGACCAACGAGACAGTCAACAGTTATTTAAATATTTATTCAAAAATACGCCCTGGGCTTTATATGCAATGTTTAATAAGTAGCCAATGAAACGAATGAGCGAAGTATTCACACTAGCATGAGTTACAGTGAAAAAAATTCATAGTCATGACGATAGACTAGCCGTTATATTTGGGTAAGTTGTGATCTTCGAATCTGACGTCCGTCTGTAAAACACAGTGATATGTCCGTAGAAGAAGCACATAATGTGTGTAAGGATATAAGTATTAGACACTCGGTGATCTCCGCCTCGGCCGTAAGGGACCTGATGATGGTACGGACCGTAGCAAAAGATGTCGTGACAAAATGAATGAGCCCGCCAAGTGCGGTACGCAGGGCGCGTGTGAACGCGGCCAATGAACGTGGGCCACAATCGAGCCGCGATAACGTTCGTCGAGCGCACGCACCGCACCGATACTGCGATAACACGCTGTTAGTGGCCCTTACGATTGTGAGCGGTGACGACACAATATTATTTTTATTGTTCCTCTCATTTATCATTCATATCTCCGCTACCATTTCAGCAATATCAACATTGCAACATAACATCTGTGAATACTTTTAGATATTTATTCTTATGTATCATCTGAAGTTAAAGGGGTACAAGGACGTACTTAACTCCTCATGGCATTCTTTCCCGATCAATTTTGACTGACCGTGTAAGGGTATGGAGTAAGTGGATATTTTAATAGCAAAACATTAATGCAACTTTGGTATGATGTTTTTGAGAGTTCTTATCTCATCGAATAACATCGCGACATTGTTAGAACAAGTCGTGTGTAATTATTTGAGTTGACATAAGGTTATTATAATAATAGGGTCACCCCTTTTCCATGGTGTGTCGTATACATAAACGGTGAATCGTGGTAGTGTGCTACATTTCTCTGCCTACGCCTTCAGGGAGATAGAGGCGTGATCTTATGTTATTTATGTTATACGGTCATTATATCGAAAGCTAAAATAGTCGCGGCGTAGGATAATGAATATTAAATACATTAGAGATGCGACATTTATTGCCTCGTTCGATTGATATCAATAGCGATAGCCGCCGTTCCCGCGCGGTCCTTGATAGCGCCTAACTATGCGATAGCATATCGGCGCACGCCGAGAAACGCTCGCGATATACAGATACACAAACCCGCTGGAGCGCCGGTTACATGAACGTTCGTGTAATTCTATTGACACTTAGCTGAGGAAATCGTTCAATCCGATCGTTCAATGATCGGTTTCGTCGCTTGTACTGCGTCACGGGTCTCATTAAGTGTGACAAAATATATACTTATAAGCGACATTATTCACACGAACACGATACGAATTGCATAACTTGCGTTACGATTATATGGGTGTGATATATTAGAACTTTAAGTACCTACCTACTGCTTAGTATGACATTACATTATAGGGCGCGAGTCGCCGTACCGCCGGCGCCGGCTCGGTCGCATTTCAACAACCTTGGCTCAGTTACCGAATATTTCGGTGCAGTCTTGTTTACCTCAGCGTACATGCCGAACAAAGTTGCCGCGTTGTTGCAGCTTGTAAACCGGCCGTTTCACACGGTAAGGCGTCGTCGGCGTCGTCGGGACGAAAGGGAAAACTTACGTGGTTACTCACACTCTTATGGTAATGATTACATCAGAATGACAGCATATAGAAGAAATACTCAAAATTCAAATTTGTGTTAAAATGTAAATATGTCCATAATATTGGCGTAGTAATATCGCACGAAGGCGTGCGCGCCGATAAAGACGAGGACAGGGCTATCTTTGAATTATTCGATACCGCCAAATTAGGTAGATTGTCATTTAAAAAAGATAACATCTCTTTTATCACACGTGTCTAAAATATCAGCTTTCTGTTCAATTAATATGTATAGGTTGATTGTCGCTCCGCTCGCTGGAAAAGTTGCCTTCTGAATAGAGTACCGATGTGTGTATGTATCGTATCGCATTGGCATCGCATAAAGGACTTCATCAAAATTCGTCATAGGATATAAGTATTGAAAAATTCCGTGTCCTTTTAAATCGGTCCGAATCGTTGTTGCGTTAAAAATACGAAATAGTTTAAATATTTACAAGATATTTTCATTATTTATTGTGAAATTTAGGCCTCACTACGCTACGCTACTGGTATGTAATCATTACTTGTTTTTAAGAAAAACGTATATGAAACAAAAAAATAAACGAACTCAGTTTCCCTAGATCATAGTTTAACTGGGGCACTTGTAATATGAGAGAAATGAGTTCATCATTCCGAGCGAAATTGAAGTCGTGCTCCGTATGCAGTGAGATAAGGGGGCGGGTGGGGATTCGTCAGATACCATGAATAAGTTAGGGATGAATTTGGGCGGTCAATGGACATTGTCGCCGTGGCGGCGCCAACGGAGTAATGAACACTAAAATATTGAGGCTCCATTGCGCCTCTCATAAATAAAAGGGATGTTATGGAGGGGCTTAACCCCTTGCTGTTGTTGCTTTATAAAAAAGATTAAGGCGAACGTGTAAAACGTGTATGATATAACTACCTAGACATACGTTTCTTATTTTATTTAAGAATATTTTCTTCTAACGTTACATCACGCCTGTAATCCTCGAAGAGGTAGGTAGAGGAGTGTAATATGCTCCCGCGTTTCAGCATTTACGTATATGCCCCACTGTGGAATAGGTGGTGAGTCTATTGCCACACACCTGACACATATCCAGAGATTAAGCCCCTACTAGAAAATACAAGTTAGGAAATCCCAATAGTGCCTTACACGGTATTTGAACTTAGGACCTCCTGATTGGCAGTCGCACTTGCAACCAACACGACCAACGAGGCAGTTATATTTTCTTCTACGTAGAAAATAATTAGGACGCCTTAAAATCGCATTGGATAAAAGTTAAGTGAATCAAATATTATGAGAAACAATTGATAAAGTATCCAGCCGAATGGTAATTAGACAAGAAAAGAGTTAGGATAATGAAATAGCAGCGAGACTAAAACAGCACAACGAAGTGCATTGTCGCAAGAAACTACCAACAAATGTTTTGGAGAACAAAGGCGAGTCAAGTAGTAGTGATATCGGAGGCAGATCGGCGCGGCTGAGGCCCGGCCATGGGAAAGCTACGAAGATTACGACCATTCATGAACGGTTGAATGAGCGCGGAAGGTTGCGCGCGCGCCGCCGCCCCACCGCGACATCTGTCAGCGCCTCAGCGCTCACCGTTCACGGCGACTAGTTTAAATCTTATTGTACATTGTTTACGCTCCTTACTATTTCGTAAGTATATCCGGAATTGGCTGTTCAAATGGCCACTTTAAAATTTTGCACACCTTCACATACAAAATTTAATCAGTTTAGAAAGCTTGGAAAATTTTTAAAAACAGCTTCGAATGGAAAATTCTATACTGCACCTCGACGTATTCTCATCCGACAGCTGGGCAGTGCCTTCCACTCAAACTCGAAACTTATTTTAAACCACTATAAGAAAAGGATTGATGATGACGTAGGCTAGAGGCATAAAAAAATTGTCCCTATGTAGAAAGTTTTTTAATACTACGTAAAGGTCACTAACAAGTTTAATCGATTGTTTTCTCCCGTCTCAGCTAAACCGCACATGGCCCGCGTGGCAGAACACGTCATTATTCTTTCTCATTCTAAGAGAACGCTCCGGTTAAATGGAATCATAAAAGAGTTGACGATGATCATTACGAAATACATATTGGTAGTTTCAAAGATATGTACATACAGCTTCAATAACAACAGAGAATGTTCCGAACGTTAAAATGATCGTAGTGGCTGCAACTCCTAATTCTCAAGGTGAGCTAGGGTTTTACGACTACGCACTCGTGGCGTCAGTAATGAGGTACGCTTGTGTTTAAACATTGTGATCGTGAGGACTCTTGAATAACACCAACGTGTAATTTAAGTTAATAGTTACCAAAAATTAATATTTAAAATGTAAACAACGCGTACGTAACCAACATTCAGATATTTGATTCCTGTCATCTACATGATGCACACTTGAATCTTTTTCATTATAATTCTGCCCTAACCTATACACCCGCATTTTGCGTTCCTCTCACACAAAGGTCGGCGGAGAACGTTAAAGCGAGATGCACATCGCGGTGCCGTAACAATATTAGTGGTGCTCGAGTATTTATGAATGCGTGCTAATTTTATGCGATGCGGATTAATGATTTAATCGAACGCTGCGTCCGCCTACGAGCCGCGCCGTGACTGCATTATATGCACCCGTACGATTACAATGAACACGGTATTATTTTTAAAAAGAGTTGTACGTCAGCATATTTATAACTTTATCAAAATTATCACCGGCTTCCGGAGACGGTCTGCACGGCGACCTCGCTGCGATCGGCGAGAATTCACGATGAAGTATGTATCTATGGTTGGTATTCGTACGAAACTACAGTTTCTGTTCTGTCCCAAACACTACTCATGAGTAAAGCCAGCATACAATTTAATTATGTTGCGTAGTTACTCATTTAATGTTTAAACCCTAAAATCATATGAATATTACTATTATAATATCATTGTTACAGGATCCATATAGTTGTACGCTAATCGTGCCGAGTTACCGCTTCAGGGTTACGGATTCGATTTATTTGGGTTCAAACGGGTTCAGTACGCAGCGCGATTTATTCATCTCTGGAACATTCATGTTGAATTTCGTAGTTCACACGTAATAACTTTTTCGTTACTTCAGCCCAAGAGTTACTACTATGACTAAGAAAGCAGATCGATGATTTTTTTGTTCCCGATAAATAAACAAGGATTATACTATTTAAGCACTATCTTCTCAAAGAAGTATATAGACAAATTGTGCAACTGCTGTACGTGTCGTCACTTAAAAAAATATATCAATAAAACGGTAACAATTAAAGTCCAAATTCAACGTCAAAATGAAAACGCACTGTAGAATGGAATGTTTTAGACGAATTAACAAAATTATAAATCGTACTAATGAACGGTGTATTAGCGGCGTTAATTCAAGGGAATGTGAACCTTATTGCTATAACATAAGACGACGCGGTAGGTAACACGACCGTCGTGTGGTAGGACAGTGGAAATCAATATTGGGTATTGCATTTTAACGGCCGTTGCACAATTTACACTCGACACTCGTTGGCTTCGCGTAAGCGTCGCTCTGTTCATAATGTGTTGTAGTCAACGCTGCAATGTGCCGTACTTCTTCTAATTTTAATTTACCGATATTATGAACCGTATTCTAATTTTGTATCACTTTTTTTGTTATACTAACGCGTGTGTGACCTTTTGATTGTACGATTTAAATTAAACATTAGTTATAAGCAATATAGGATCTTTGTTGTCTGCATTAGCGGGTTCAATAAATGGCGACACTTAATCAATTGCTTTCTCTATCACTCAATGCAGAGTGAATGTTGATGGATGCAAGTGACTACGGGGGCCAGTACCCGTCTACCTGTACCAGACACTCGCTGAACGAGGATCATAAGACTCTGTAATCGGCGTGTATGTAGAAAAAGAATGATGTATTTAAAACAAACCCGACAGATCTATAAAGATGTTATATGCCTACATGGCGTTACGTTATATGTTTAAAATTTAAATTACCATTTTAAGTGATAGTAAGAATACGAGTCATTGTTAGGAGATCACAATCCTGTTATAGGTAGTCGTAATATTATGTATAGTGGGGTGCTAACTTTAATATAATATATACTAAATAATACCGACTGCCCTCATGCAAACATAACATTCCAACTAGAATAATGTAAATTTTAGTACTATGTCTGCGGTCTTGTTGTCAAAGTGGTACAGGTGTGATGTTATGTTAGTTCCGTTTTTATAATGATTCTAATGCGTTATGGGAGAACAGAACAACTGGTTAGCTGATTTTTCCCAATCTTATTCATGACCTTCGGTGAGCGCTCGCGAGTAGCTGGAACCGCACACACATGAACGGCCCGTAGCTCTGACGACCGAGTTAATTGGTATTCTAATGCTCGTTCTTGTTGTACACGTACAAGTAAACAACAGTTCTTTAACGACATTATTTTGCCCGTCCTTAAGATACTCCATTTAAAAGTTTAGAAGCAAAGGTCAAGCATTTATCTTTAGCACATTCATAGGAAAATTTCAAAATTAGCCGGTCATTTCCATGAAACTTCTCAAGGTCGCGCTATTGCGTTACGCCTTTGACAATGACCCGAGTCCATATCTAGCATGTTTACACAGCTAACATTTCCCAGCGTATATAGAAAAGAAAAACTATAAATGAGCGACAGTTAAAAAATTATAATATTAATGATATTTGTGTTCCTGTACATTTCAGTTAGCGTCGTTGGTTGTTTTTTTACTATTTATCATATGTGTGCTAGTACGTAGAGCAAGGTGTAAACAAGGCATAAAACGACTTTATAATCATTAACACCGAGGAACGTATTAAAAACTTCGAATTGAAGTTTTTGATTTATTACTGCACAAGAAGAATTATCGCGGGTCGTATTATTATTAAAGTAGATGTCATCGGACAAGTCCCGCGCAAATAGTGGCAAACGAGAAGCGTGGACGGTATGAGGTAACTGGTAAATGTTGTTTTTGAGTGTGCATTATGTACATAAAAGTAGATGCGCGTGCGATCTACTAAAGAAACGAGTGTATTGAACCCGGCGCAATGTCAGCCTAGTAGGCCGATGCGTCACCGGCTCACCGGCCGACCGGGCCGATGTGAACGAGAGAATTCCACACGACAAAAGGCGCGGTGGCCGCAAACGACGCATAAATAATTAGACAATAAGCAGGCAGGGCAAGAAATCAGTAATTTGTATCGCGGCGAGATAGGCGGAGTGGAGAGGGAGACGGCAGACGGGTGCAGGCGCGCGCCGCCGCGGCGCGGAGATGTGGCAACGCGTCAGGTGGAAATGGCGCCGGGCTGCTCTCCGCCGAGGACGACCGACCGCCCCCACCCTCCCCTCGCACCCCGGCCCCACATGCCCGCCGCTAATCCTCACCCGAACACAATCTGATAAAATTCGCGCCAGCTATGAATGTTACGCAAAGCGACTCCACACTACAACAAGACGATAATGAATGACCCGACCGTTTCTTTATACATAAACATTCTCACTATCATAAATTATGTCGCAGTACCGAACCGAGCGCGGTAGTAAGAATGTAAGTAATAAGAAAGTTATTTCCTCGACCTGGCGAAACTAGTCCCGCGAACGCATTACGGTCCGCGTTTCGGCCAGGTGAATTCAAAATGACCTCTATGGGCCGGTAGCTTCTTGTGGCCTCGCTCGCCGAATGCGATGACATTTTGTGGGTTAGCAACGCGACATGACTCTTCTATTAGGAGTACGATGCCAGGATGACTAACAACAGAGCGTCAACCCCCGACTATGGATGCACTGATCAATTCTATGGGAAACATTTGAGGCAGCAGATCGATTATAAACTCGTATCACACTAAGTTGAATTTTGTATATCACCGTGAACTAACGATAATTGGACCGTTTGGACATCGTGGGTTCAACATTCACCAACAACAAATCCTTTAGTACGACACAGACAAACAATAGAACGCATTAATATTATTATGATAATCGTAATGATTTCGAAAGAAAAGTACCTACAAGTTCTTTCATCAATGTAAAAGTGACTTACCAAGGCGAAGAAGTTTGTGTGGCAATCCTCGAGACTTGCACCGTTTGTTTGGTGATTTTGATGCGTCATGGTAGTCCGGGGCACTTCATTTTCATATCACAACACTAAAAACGGGTCCAATCTTAAAGAAACCACTCAAAATCTTAAAATCATCACCAACATTTAGTGAAGTTTTCACCTTTCAATGGCGACTGGAAAATGGCGGATAGGAAACAACAACCCAAGCCGACAGTGTCGCTAACTGCGGCTAAAATTGAAACTAATTTCGTCCAGAAATATTTAAACGTTCCTTTACATGTTAATACATATTGATTTTGCTTTAATGTAAATTCCAATAGACAGTAAGATAGTAATACACGGGTAAATAATAAACCTACAATTAAAATACAATATATTTAAGACAATGTACCAGCACAAAACTTTTGATTTCGTTTTAAAATCGTCTATGATTGTATGAAATTCGAGGGTAATATTACCCATGATCTGGCATAAAGTGTCAAGAGTATTGACAGCTGTCTTACTAAATAGAAATACATACTACGAAATAACATTTTTGTCCAAGAACTGTTTGGTTTATTTACAAGTTTTTAAGAGATAAGAGCTTGTAGTGTTCTGTACTTCATTGTATTGTAATTATATATAATTGACGGCTTAGAAAATATTTTTTTAACTTTAACATACTTAATTTAAAATGTTCAGAAACTTATTACTACCCACAGCTCGAGTTAACTTGCAGGTTATACTATTTAATTTCTTAGCCATGTATTAGGGAACTAGTATCTGAGTTATAGTAACAAGACATTATATTAATTTACAGATAGTTGCAATAAGATGCATTCAAAAAAGAATACCAAAAAAAGATAAGAAAATGCAAGCTGCTGGTGAATTCTTGGCTGCGAGAGGGTAAATGAAATGTTCACACATTATAATGTCTTAATTATATTGTTATGACTATCCCATTTGTCAAGTGGTTGTAAATGTGACTGCTGAGCAAGAGGTCCAGTGGTCTATCTCCAAATTTCAAATTTATTATTGGATCTTTAAATAATTATTAAACATCTCTAATTAGAAATTCCTACTAGTAACATGGAATCTCGATTTGTGGCAGTGGCAATAGGCTCGCCTCTTATTGCAAGTGATGTATAACTTAATAGTGAAAATGGATGTACTCTACTTAATATGTCACTCTCAGATCAAACACTAAGCAGCATACTAAAAATAAATACAAATTAAACCATATAATTGATGTCATACTGTTATTCTTAACTGTTGTACACAATCAGCAAGGTATGTTTTCCTGTAACCAGCTGAAATTTTTCCTATTCTCCTATTATCAGATTTCTACGCCCCACCAAACCTTGGGATCCACCAGTGGACATTGATCAAACTGTTTTAAAAATATGCATCAGCAATGGTCTCAAAGAGGATTCAGAGTTTGATACCCTGGATGTCAAGTTCAAAATACTGAAGGCTTGCTTTGATGAAACTGGTCACAGTGTACCAAATTCATTAATGCATACCATTGAGACAGTTGGTGAGTAGGTACATTAATGTTTATTTTATGGAAAAAGAACTTTTTATTCTATACTTATGGAAACATAGCAAACTCATATATAATAATTACATATATGAATTATTAAAAAAAGATGTACACGTAAGTAAATCTTATTCCTTTGTAGATATGGGTCACAATCCAAAGAAAAGGGTGCTAATTGCTGTGAGCCAGCCATAATGCTGATTTCCCATAAGTCATTTTTCTATCTTATATATTTGCCTTTTAACTTGTACAGATATATAGTTGGATATTAGTATTTATTCGGTTACAACTGCTGCAAATTCTTCTGTTCATTCCAAATTCAACAGTCTACCGTTTCTTTTAGTCCCTAGTTCTTATCCAGTTTGGGTGATGGGCAGCCTCACAGTCAATTAGATGGAAAAATCTAAGTGGCTGTTGGAAAAAAACTGGTTTTTCAATTTACAGGAAGCAGTATACACCTTTTACGATAGTCGTTTACATTTGCTTCATGAACATTACAAGTTATGAGGATTCCCTAATTGACTTACATTTAATTGCAGAAAATCTTCTCGACTTTTATGAAACCCCAGTGAATAATCTAACACCATTTGACACTTTGAAGAAAATGGAATTACCAAAGAATTTGTATGTGCAAGAGGACTATGTCAGATTCCTTCCAGGTCAGTGTTATCATGATAGGTTAAAATTTTAGTTTAAACTTATATGTGACTGCCGATCGGGAGGTGTAGAGTTCAATTCCCGGGTAGGGCACTACAAAAATTTTCCAATTTAGGTTTTCTAGTAGTGGCATGGAGTCCAGATACGTGTCTAGTGTATAGTAATAGGTAATCACCACCTATAGTGGGATGTAAATGTAACTGATGAAACATGGGAGTGTTCTACATTCCTTTGCCTACCTCTTCCGGGATTACAAGTGTGATGTTAAGTATGTAAACTTATTATGAAACCTAAATATAACTGATGAAACATGGGAGTGCCCTACACTCCTCTGCCTTCTTCTTCGGGGACTACAGGAATAATATTACATTTTAAGTTTGATTAGAAATTTTTTATTACATAATAAGGTTCAATTTAAGCACTTAATGACTATTTCGGTTCTAAGAATCTTTATTTCTCATACGAAATACAGACATGAGTCACTTAGAATGAGATACTTAAAAAATAAATATATTTCTGTTCTGTATGTGTATGTATGGTACATGTGACTGACTCGTTGGTGCAGTGGTTAGTGAACCTGAGTGTTGCGCCGGGGGTCGTGGGTTCGATTACCACCCAGAATAAATATTTGTGTGATGAGCACAAGTATTTGTTCTGTGTTTAGGTGTAAAAAAAATATCTATTTAAGTATATATTTATATGTATATGTGTAGTTTATCAGCCATCTGGTTACCATACCACAAGC
>DWFO01005241.1:0-10688 GCA_018246595.1 Mimoniades nurscia nurscia
GAAACGTGGGAATGTTCTACATTCCTCTGCCTACCTCTTCGGGGATTACAGGCGTGAAGTTACTTTTTACTTTTTATTTTGGTTTTTAATTAATTATAATCATTATACTGTTAGTATTATTGACAGTTTTGGTATACAGCTTTGGTTGGTAGACCTTTTGTTTTTACATGAGATTTTATTAATTCACTTTAATGTGAAGGTGATTCGTGTACAATTAATTTTCTGTTAATATGTGTATTCAAAATTTATTTTATTTATTCAGTGTGGTATTCTTTCTTGTTGCTAGTATTTTTGTTGTTGAACTACCTTCCCTCGCCCCTCCCCAGTATAATGTAGCACTGTATACAACTGTTTTTTTTAAATGTATGTGTTACTTAAATTCTGGTCGCTGGAATCGTTTATTAATGTCCCAAATAAGTATTATTGCCCGCCATTTTGAATTGCTGTCAATAATGGTAGTTAACGACTGTGAGGTGACTAAATTTTTATTGCTTGAGTTCTTTTCGACGACGATTTCCAGCAACCATATTATGTAGATTTAGAACACAATTAACACAACACATTCATGGACAGGAAATATTTCTGTATGTTGTATTGATTTTTATGTTTCATTAATTGGTATAAAAGTAATTACTGCTTGTTCGCACTTTTACTAACCCTAACATAACATTAATTATTGTAGATGAAGTTATATGTTTATCTGTATATTAAATAACAGTGTTGTATATGATACAATGAAAAAGAAAATATAATATTGACGACATACAAATATTAGCATGTTTTAATATTTATACATGGAATATAATGTAGTTAATCCGCCATGTCTGCTGACCAGATATTTTACAGCTTCCAGCACAAGCAATATATTTATGTGCAATATAATCAGCGCTATTATCATTGTCAATAGATTTCTTTGCGGATTTGTTTATGCCATCACATGATTGTCTATATCTGTGGTGGCAGCGACAAGATCAAGGATCGACAGCAGCACAATCAGCAGCAAAGGTTGTTTCGTCTGTTGGCTGTACTGCTTTCGAATTACCGCGTTATGTATCACCAAGTTGTCAACTTGCAATTATAGGTTTTTTGATTTTCAGTCTTGTTTCCGCTACAGTGACTTTTTAAATTTTTTTTTTTTACCTTTTCCATATGACCACACTCACTTGCATTATATCTCCGTCTGTATGATGTCCGATGTGTATCGTCTTGTATCCAAAATATACATAACAATTATTTATATCTATTATATATGTGTGATGCTAGTTGTTTTGTTAAATTTATTATTAATATTTTAATCTCTATCGAAATTTCCTTTAGTTTTTTTGAATCTTGTTTTTTAATGTTACGAATCCGACATTTGCTTTGGTGTTGCCATTACTTGAAGTAAAATAATAAAGAGTTATATTTAACGCGAGAGCTTGTGATTGGTTTACCGTAACGCTTATAAATTTGGGAGATTACTCTAATTGTAAAATGTGGAATGCAAACCGTCCGTGCTATCACAATGTCGGGTTGGATGTGATATATAAATGTTGTTGTATGTACAGTCATTTCCATGTATACCTCTCATACAAATTTCTGCATCTATTCATGTATTATGCATGGAGTGTGGTTTTCAGTTTCCCATATCTTTTCTCTTTTTCTTTTAATGATTACATCACTGTAATGCGGTTGAGTTCGCTGTAGTTCATGAATGTTTTCCATGTAGTTGTAAGCATATTATTGCATGTACTATTACTATGTTGTTTCATCTTGTAAAACTCTACATAGTACTAAGTCATTCAACCATTTCATATATTCCGTTAGTTATTGTTTTCCATGAAGTAAAGAAGCCTTGAATTTCAAATGTTATTAAATATGTATTTTTAATTTGTTTCTTTTAACGAGGCAATTTATTGACGATATATTTCGCCAAATTGGTGTTTTTTCGAAAACTTGCTGGATAACACTCACTATTCAGTCAGTATTTTTATTGTTAGATATTATAATATTTTTCAAAGATATATTGTTAAATTTTGTTGTTCACATATACTTTTTGTGTTATTACGACTTGGAAAGCTACAGATATTCCTTCAATTGACTTTTTATTGCATCATGTGATCTTTTCATATGGACTTTTTCATTTTAAATTTGTAATTATATAATTAGTTTTCATTTATGCATGGATTGCATGTATCGCTACTTATAAACATTACACACGCATAATTAATTATCATTGCTGATTCGTTGTACTATAGATTTCTATAACTCTACAATTAACTTTTTAAAATTATGTTCTTGTGCTTGTAATGTATTCTGCCAATCCGGTATTCCTCTACGGTTGCAGTCCAGTCTTCTCATTCTGAGAGGATACTGGTGATGAACAGAGGAAAGGTTATATGGTTGACGATCATGATGACAAATCTATTCGTATGTTATATTTGTGCCGGTAAGTCCAGCTGCATTGAGGTCTGTTACTGTGCCAATGCCACTGGCTGGCACGCTTATGAATATAGGGTGAAAGTATCTTTTTAAACTTACATAATGACACATTTTTCCTTCATTTAAGATAGTTTTAATACATATACTTGTGTATTTGAATATAATATACATTTTACAGGTAGTTTTTGTAAAATTGTATAAACGATGTTTCAATTGTTTTTTAATGTTATACATTGTTACAAATTTTAGGGCTACAAAAACGAAGACCGTATATTGTACTTAATCGTTCCAATATTACCTTAATTTGTTTTAGTCTATATAAGAATCTACATATATTTATTTATTATATATATAGAGAATAATAATATTGAACCTTATTTTTCTGACTTTTACAATGGCTTATGTTTGATAATCATCGTTTCCTTTCCATGGATTGTGTTCTACTGTAACGCACACATTTCAACGGTTTTTAGCACCATAACTTTGCACTCTATAATTCGAATTTTCCTCTTCTTTGGAGCAATTTAAATCTGTACTTGGTATTGATTTTGTGTTATATATATTTTATATAGGGCATATTTAGACTTGCGAAACGTACACTTATTAAATACTGTGGGAAAGTTAGCTTTAATTATCGTACTTGCTTCTTCCTTGTTATTTGATTTTAACATAATTAATTAGTGTATTTGCCAACACGAGTGCCTACTGAAATCTTTGAAGATAATGTATATAATATGCTGCAGTATTGCGTTGAGAATACGAAAAAACGCGCGTACATTATTTACTCAAAATGATCAAATGCAGATTAGTTAGGAATATTACGAAAATAGGAAATTACCGAAATTTGTGTTACGTGTTATGTATTCTAACGTACCTGTGGCGCCGCAGGTTCTCTCTGGCGTTACATTCGCGCTTCGATGTCGCTCAGCGGCTACATGCCCCCTCTCTGCGACCCGGTAGACGGCCACCTCCTATTGGACGGCGGTTACGTCAACAACCTCCCAGGTAAACCAATCACAACGCGGCGATTTGTTAACGCACGCGCACGCGCCACGGAAACGACCAATCAGCGGAGAGGACGAGATCCTTGAGCGTACGCACTCGTGATATATGGATAGGCTGAGTGTAAATATAATGATAGATTTTCGTACCAATCTTTCGTAAGTCTTTCTGTTTCTTCTGTAAATTATGTCTCGGTGATAAATATTGGAGGTATCTTGTTTAACTGACACCGTCTCACATTTCTGTACACGTATTACATAGATTTCCTGTTTCACTAATGTAACGTAATGCGACTCGTATATCATGCACTAGTATTTAGCGAATGACATCGCGAATTAACCGCTAACATAGCACTTCCACTAATGTGGCGATTTCACATCGATAATAGATATTTACACTCAGTCTCATTTTACAAGGTAAGTGATGGCAACACGAGCATTTGGCTGGACAACATACAAAAACCGACGGTGAGAATTTTAAGTATGATGTCCTCAGTCTTATTACATATTATACCTACATTATTTAATATTATTGTCGTAAAGTGAGTTATTTTATTATGGAAATATATGCAGGGATTTTTTGCATTCAATTAGTAGATGACTCGCTAATTCCATATTTAAATACTATAATATATGAATACATAGATATGGGTTGTTTAAATATATACTTAAGATAACTATATAACTTAATATTCATAGTAATTAGATTCGTTATATTTTATATATCTTGCTGTATTATTTTTTCTCATGTATCAATCGAAGAGTTTCGGTTACAATACTTAACATGTTTGTGTTAACGTGAATTAATATTTAAATTACGTTATATTTGCAATCTATTTTTAAAGTTTTGTCTGGTATGAACTAAATTATATTTCTTTTAATCGTGACCGTTGCGAGTCTACATATATTTCTAAATTCAAACGTATGAGACCTCAGGACATGATGCTTCGAATTCGAAACATTGTCAAATGTTGCCTTCCCGCCAAAGTGGCTAGTGTGCGCGTAGGTACGCTGTGGCGCTACTGTCGCGCGTCGATGAGCATCGCGGGAATATTCCCGCCCATCTGCGATCCGATAGACGGCCATCTTTTGCTCGATGGCTGCTATGTCAATAATGTTCCAGGTAAGTAAATTAGTAATTTTAACTTATCGGCTGGTGGTTTATTTTTTGTCCTGTTTTAATTTAAAATTATGTGGAAATCGATCTATCATGTACTGTTTATAATGAATAAAAAAAAATTGTTTGAAGCGCCAAATTATTGAAGCCATTGAAAGAAATTATGTGTAGTTTTAAGTAAATGCCTTAAAAAAAGCCTTACTCTACCAAGTTAGTTCCGTATGTATTTGGTAGAGATGCCTTGAACTAAATTTTGGACAAGACAGGGACAGGCTGCTCTACGTGCACAATGAACCGCGAGTCACTAGTGGTCACCCATACAATAGCTGACAGCACCGCGCGCTGCTACTAGAATGTAAATCCTCGTATCACAGACAGACCTCATAGCGCTCAAGTACTGCTCTAAATTTTCGTATTTAATCTATGGGTTGTTACCTAACAATATTTTTCATTATTATTATACATATGTACACAGACAATACCAAGGTTCAAATTACTCTATACTTACAGACCAGATGTGATATTCCACCTTCGTCACTCGTATTCGCAGTCGCATTATGGAGATTTCCGACTGCCGCATAAGGCGGCATGTTAATTACATAAAATTTATATTTTCCTCTGTTGACAACATTGACAGCGGACGTGATGCGGTCGCTCGGCGCCAAGCACATCCTGGCCATCGACGTGGGCTCGCAGGACGACACCGACCTCACCAACTACGGCGACGATCTGTCCGGCTGGTGGCTGCTGTGGAAACGGTAACAGTACACGCGACTAGCGCCATCATAATGATGAACGTCTATGGATTCTTTACCTGCAATGTTTTGTTTATATCGGAGAAAGGTTATGTACGCTTTAGGTTGCACACTCACTGGGGGGGGTCGACGCTCGAGTCGTGGCGTACATTTCGTACTATAAAAAGTTTTAGACGTAATGAAACGTCACACCAGTAATCCCCGAAGGGGTAGGCGGCGAGGTGTACACTTCCACTTTTCCCCACTGTCGTAAACGTACGACCCACCGTGGGGGTGAGCCTATGTCATACATCGGACACAAATTCAGGCTTGGAGCCAGTATTAGAGATTTTAGTTATAAAAGTCCTATAGTACCTGACCCTAGATTTGAACCCAAAACCCCTCGATCGGTGGTCGCGTTCGCACCTGCAACCAACGCGGTTTTGTGCAGTAAAGAGTGATGTGCGATTTTATAATTAAATATCACTTCGTACGACGGGGCGGGATTACTATATGTATATACCTTGAAAGTTTTAAGAAATGCACTTTAAGCTAACCGTATGAAGTTTGCTGGTCTGTACATGACTAGCGTAATACCTACATATGAAGGGATTTGTATCTAACAATAATTACGAGTTACAATTAAAAAGTGAATGATGATAATAATGTTTTAATGTGTTACAACATTGAACGACACTGCATTTTACAGATGGAACCCATTTACGACACCGGTCAAAGTACCCAATCTGCCTGATATCCAAAGTAGGCTGGCGTATGTGTCCTGCAATCGACAGCTCGAGGTAAGTGGGTGTTTTTTTTATGTGACGTGGAGAGGTTATTAGAATACAATGGCCACTTCGTAACTGTATAGATCTATTGTGGCTAGCACTTGTAGTCCCAATTGGTCTCTTAGACTTATAGCAGGAAGCTTGTAATTATTTCGGATGGCAAAATTCTGTAGTGACAAGGTGTGAGTGAAAAAGTGGTCTTCATAGTGGTTGTGTGACACATGAGTGTTTTAGAATAAAAGCTCATAAAGGAGACAATTTGAAACGTAACCCAAATTTGGATTCTTCAGTATTCATACATACATGTCCTCACACCAGGTCCCTTGCGGGGTAGGCACAGAGCACAGAGTGCCAAATATTTCTATTCTTACACACCTGTCGTGCTTCGTCCACATTCATCACTCTCTTCATACATGCACGCCGCTTTCGGAGACTTCTAACATGTAGTTTAGTTTCAAAGCGTAATTCATATTATTATTAAAAACATTTTATTTGTAGCCATGGACAAGAGACGGAGGTGATGACGGTCCTTTCAATCGTAACTTCATTACTTGAAATCTATGTCGTGTTGTCGACTTGGTGTCGCGCGGCGTTGCCAATTATACGCGCCCAAATGATCTGATATTAGTTTATTGTTACCTAACACCTTAAAACCAAGGTCACAATGCCGTACTTAATACTAGATGTTTGGTATTACCATCTTCTTTTAGTTAATTCGCTTTTTAGCCTCTAGATCTTTTTTCTTCTGCGTGCCCCGTCATTATAATGATGACACCGCTGATGATGGTAATGACTAAAAAATTGTCAGTGTTCATTGTGGCTTGTATTTTATGCTAGCTGTTAATACTAGTATCTTCTTGGTAAATATAACAATGATACTATGATCACCATAGTATCATTGTTATATTATGGCTATATTATATTATATTATAGCTATACAAATAATCATATTTGTATAGCCATACATCGTTGTGTTTCTCTATGACGTTAATAGGCTCTACACGGAACCCTGTTCTGGCTAACACAGCTGTGAATAGGGTTGTCAGGTGTTGAATCTTTTACTCAAATCCGTCCTTAAACAATTTCTTCAGAATGGCAATATGGACGGTTAAATATTATTTTTTATTTAACTATATACCCAATTTTTATATAGTTACTTTTGTTCGTTATATTAGCAAACATGTATATGGGCCGCCTGATGCTAAATGGTTTTTGGTGCCTAAGAATAAGTACGACACCAAGGGCGTCGAAAAGATTTTGTAATATGCAAAATTAAACCAATATATGCGCTGTTGCCAGCTCGCTGCATTTCTTACCTAATTAATCTTTGACCTTCTCTCTCTTTCCCTGCACACGGTTGTAGATACGTTGAAAACAGAACTATACCCTAGATGTATTTTTAAATTTTGAATATGTAGAAACTTTTATCATTATATTAGCGGCAATAAAAATTTATTAACGCCTGCAATCATTAATAATGAAATCATTTATAATTACATAATTTTATAATTATACCATTTATAATTTCCGCCTCGGGGCGGAGTAAGGATACCGGGTATAGATTGTCGTAGGAGGAGACTAAACGCGACGCTAGTAGATCGCGGTATGGTGCGACTTGCCTAGGCACAGCTAAACTCTAACCGCCCCCTGGTAGCAGCGTAGATTGTTCGAGAAACTACTCTGCGATCCCCAAACCGCTTGCCTAGCCTGGGGTTTTAGCGTATAACCCCTCAAGGGAACGTATATGTCTACCAATGGACTTCCATAGGCCGATGATGATGGATTCAGCCACTGTAAAACTTGTCCTTACAGTAGACTAATTGTCATTAAAACACTGTATGTCTGTATGAAGGTGATTACCAGTCCACGTGTATATGAACGGTGACAATTTTAGTTCTTATGAGTAGCGACGCATTTGTAACCAATGTTGAATAATATGAATTTTAACTGCACTGATATTCACAATTACTGTAATTTAGCTATTAACAATCTTCCTACCATTTTGTTAGGAACTAGCAAGTTATTGATTGAAATGAATTTACATTGAACGTCCTATTTGTAGTAGACATCAGATGCTGTTGGCGCTTGTGACCGGTGCTCGCACCTCACTAGCTCTCTTCTTGACCGCTTTCTTCTTGACTAAGAATAGGGCGCTCTTCTTGACCGCTCTCGAACCTTAAAAAGTCCTTTCTAATCATATAAACAGAATAGAACACACAGTATTTTGCATTTACGCTGAACCTTTGGCACCATGAACTCCTTTGCCAGACAATGTTCGGTAATTTTATGAAATATGTACATCTGGCAACCCTATATGTTAACGGCCTCAAATAGAAATACTGTCTTATTTAATACACCGTGTAAAATTCTTCTTGGAATATATACCTGAGTAAGCTGGGCGATATAATTATTTATGCCATACAAATCTCCACAGGGCAATTAGGAATATTCATACCTCTTCGCTTACGAAAATTTTGTACAAATACGGCAAGCAAATACGTAACAAACATTTTAATAATATATGCTATGAAGAAGCGTAGTAGGTCTGTAAGGATAAAGATATTTGACACTACGTACTCTCTAGCTACGTCGTTAGGGGCTTGGCGTGAAGAAATGTATGTATGTTCTATGTTTCTATAGTCCCATTCTTACTCTTAGACTCTCCGTATGAGTACGGTCCTGTTTGCAGTAATTTGCAGATGTCGATGGACATCAGCAGCCAATAGTCACTACTGGCAGCTCGTTTATTACCCACGTTACTGAAGAAAAAAACTTTTATGTATTTGTAAACATTTTCATAATAGAAGGAGAGAGCAATGGATGCTTCTTGTCTAAGCCCCACCCCCCTTCCCTGATTATTAGTTTCATATAGCCATACTGGATCTAAGTTTGAAATAAATATTTTTGTGTCACATTAAATGTAATTCCAGTGTCACTCCACTCCACATTAAAGAAAAGATTGAGTGCGATTTTTTTACTCGGTATCATTAAAACGAGTCAAATTTATTCATTAAATATGTGAGATCCGAATATTACTACGATATGAAAAGCATAAATATCAGACACCGTTGCTATCAAAATTGTACAGACAATTTCATAAAGGTTTTTTTCTCCAGGTGCCGAAAATGTTTCGTAAGATCTAAGGCGCTCGTAATTCCGCGCCATCTTGTGTTCTATTTTTAAATGTTGTAGTATAAATAAGTTTAAGTCGTAGGTATATTAACAACCGTCTCACATTATTTTGTTAAGAGCGTTATTATGCTCATAACAAAATAAACCTTTGTCTTGTATTCGAGAAAGAAAGACTTAAAACAAAAAACTTAAAGAAAAAGTTTATAATGCTTGGTGTATAATGTAGTGTAAAATATATGAGTAATGTTAACAAAGAAGTCCATATAAATTTTCTATATGCTTATGTTACTGGCAACATTAGTATGATACGTTTGCTTGTCGACCTTAAATATCTATAGACATGGAAATGTGCCATATAAGAATACAGCCAAGGAATAACATAAACAATAGTAAATTTATGCAACTCGCAATAAAAAATACTGCATAAGAAATCTTTCTTTACGAACCGAAAACAATAGACTTATGTATATAACTTACTTTATGTTATGACTGCCTCATTGGTCGTGTTGGTTGTAAACGTGACTGCCGATAGGGAGGTCCCGGGTTCAAATCCCGGGTCAGGCACTATCTGACTTTTTTAATTTAGATTTTCTAGTAGTGGCTCGAAGTCTGGAAATGTTTCCGGTGTACGGCAATAGAATCATCACCTATTCTATACTGGGCCGTAAACCTAACTGGTGAAACGTGGGAGTGTACTACATTCCTCTGGCTACATCTTCGGGGGTTAAAGGCGTGATATTACGTAACTTCACTTATACATACAGGTGACGTTTTTGTAGGGACAATATTGTGAAATATTCCTTATTTTTGCCGGGATGACAGATCATCGCTTTGCCAGCTACCGTAGGTCGTAATCGGTTAATCCCCGTGTACTGATTGGCTTTAGAGCAATGAGAATTTATATACCTAGACATCTTATTATTTTAAGTTTCCTCTTCGTATAAAGCCAATTATAATAACCCCTTGGGAAATTTCTTTAAGGAAAGACTACTCATTTATTGCTTTAAAGGATCTGTTTACTGTTTACTGTTAACTATAGACAGACTCATTGCGCGAATAGTTGTAATCACGATTGCTAACTGAGTACTTTTGGGTAACTTCTGAAACGTAGGAGAGTGCTGTACACGAGTTATTTTACGATTTAAAGGAACTGTTTTATCACCGTTTTTAAATTGCTTCTATTGTCATTCGACTGTCTGCGTGTGCTCGACTGAGATGACTTAGAGGATGTAGCAACGCATATGTGAATGATCGTTATAGTCACCACCGCAGCCTATTGAGGTCCACTGCTGGACATAGAACTGTGAGCGGTTATGCCCATAATCTCCACGCCGGGCGTATGGCTTCGGGATTCTCACAATGCTTACACTAGTACTTATAGGCGGCCAGGGCATTTACTGTGTCTAGTCAGATGGCGCCATATCGGGTTTCTCAAACGCCGGGATTAGTCCCCTCTCCCGACACCCTACATCCTGACACGGGGTCGGGGAATGTG
>DWFO01005242.1:0-10687 GCA_018246595.1 Mimoniades nurscia nurscia
GTTAAGCCACATATGCGGCGTAACGACCTCATCTCGACCGCGTTTATTCTACTTTCATCATCTTTCTTACATACCCAGCTCTCGCTTCCATAAAGTAGCGTTGGAGTAAGCACAGAGTTGTGTATAGCCAACCATTTTTTAACTGGTTCTAATTATACCTATGTATGTTTTCAGATGGTTGTATTTGGCTAATAAAAAACATAATGTTGATAATATTAAGAAACATAAGGAAAGTGAAGTCAATATGGAAAAACCCGAGAGGAATGGCGTAGAAAATAAAGCATTTCAGGTCGACGAGAAAGAAATCAAAACAGATAACAAGTTGGAGAATGATGATGTAAACCAGGCACAAATAGAAATGGGTTTCACTGAGAGTATGATTTGCACTAATAAGTTGTAATATTAACTTAATATTAATATAGGTATCACAAGGTGCCTATGAAATTATTTAAAATATTAATGTCTGTTAATAAAAATGTATATGGGCGTACATTTTTCTGACAGTAGATACAAAGTGGTCTTAATTATCACAAAGAACAATGAGAAAATAACCTCAATGCACCAACCTTTGAATGCACGAAAACAACTTCATACTGATAATACCACAAGTGTTAAACTTCAAGTGAAAATTAATAGCTAACTATTCCAACGAAAGTACGTAGCAATCGGTTCTAAGTTCCAATAAATCTATTGACAATAATTGAAACGTCATGATGATTATTTGACAGAATATTCCAGACAAATATCGCGTTAAAATAATGTTTGGAATATTTTATATAAAGGACAAAGATAATACAAAATTTAATAGTTGTAGGGTAACGTTACTATGTTAATTAAGTATACTTTAGTTCTGTGATATTTGTAGCAATATTTTTATAACAAATTCGTAAAATGTGTGATATTATACCCAATTTCATCAGATGGCGATAACAATATGTATTAACTATGACTAAGTTTTGCTAATGAGGCATCAAATAATATCTCATTGCAAAGACAGTATTTATGGTAATCAGTTAATAGTCCGGCCAAATTAGACTAAAAAATAGGGGTGAGGTTACAAAAATTCCGTCAAGGCTGAATATTGGTAGGATTGTTCAATACACTATTATAAAGGAAATGTGAAAAGTCCTCATCGATCCGGCACATGCAAAAAAATTTACACGCGGTCAGTCACAAAAACGGGTTTTTCGCGATTTTCAGCAAAACGATAAGTTTTATCATAAAAATAGCTCAGTCAAAAATTGTAGATCAGATAATTATCTATAAAAAATGTCTAAATACTTTTTTCCTAAGAGCCACCGTTTTTGAGATATGTATAACGATTCAGAGTTGAAAGAGTTGTAATCGTCTTAATATGCACACGTTTCCACGCCACCTTTGAGTTAGTGTACTTAGTGCGTTTTTTTTATGTGGTTTTCCAGATAGGCCTATTCCACTGATCTTTTATGATTTTGTGACCTTTGACCCCGAGTTAATTTTTTTTGCACGTGCCGGATCGATGTGGACTTTACACATTTCCTTTATATTAGTGTATTGAACAATCCTACTAATATTCAGCCTAGTCGGAATTTGTGTAACCTTGGATGTCTAAATTGACTGGACTATAATAGAAAGCGGGAAATAGTTGATAAAACATATTTCATTCATATGTGAACAGTTCAGTAATAATTAATCCTTACGCTTGTTCCAAATTAATCTCAAACAGAAAAATTATACAGTTTGGTCTTAGATCGTTTGAACTATAGGTACAGTTTGATCTTAGATCTTATCTGAGGAAAAAAAGATTTTCTAAAATAGATAAAAATAAGTTTTAATGATTTTTTTTTATGTACCTAAAATAATGAAATATACTAGTAACTTGTGTAAGGAGGAAAAGATAAGTATGTAATTATTCCATTCATTCTGTTACCAATATCTAGGTACTTAACACTAGTATAACAAAAGACACCTATTACACATACAATTTGTGTTTCACTGCTACCATAATGCTTTTGTACTGTTATTTATAGCTAGGGTTAAGAAATTGCATACTATATTTTGCTACGTAATTTAAAATGATGTGTAAAATGATTTAAATTTTTATCATGACAGTTAGATAAAAAATCTCGTCCAATAAGCAGTTCCAAAGCAAATCTGAAAATCTTCATATTTTGGAACATTGCTTAACTCATTTATAAGACTTTATTATTTAAATCATTGTTTAATTTATATTATTAAATAAGATTATGGTCAATGTTCAAAAATTAAATCAAATAAAATTAAATCATTACATAACATATAATACCTACCGCCGTATTATTTTTATTTCTTAAGGTATGTACATATGTAATTTAATGTAGAAAAATTAATTTTCAGTAATTCTTAATGTTAAATCATTTGAACTATTAATCCATTTAGATAATAAAAAATCATAAGTTATAACCATAAATTTAAGACATTAGCATTCTAATAAATTTTCTCATGTATTTAATTAATAAAGGTATAAGATAACAAAAGCAATATTCACTTTCAAAAAGAACTAAATTATTGTAAACAACATAAAAAGTATAAAATTGCCACTTATTATAAACTGTGGTTTTATGGGCAATACTATGAAACATTTATCTATATAATATTTTTCATAATAATTGTACAACTTGAACAAACAACATTTTAAAAAATCCTTTCAATAATAGTAATAGTAATTTTTACAATATTTTTTATTTCCGTAATAGTTTTTTCAAGTCTGTGTTGACTATGCACATAATTATATTTGATGGAAGTAACAAGAATTTATAAAACCTTTTAAATCATTTTATCAGTATTATCTACTAATAGTTTAGTTTTACAAAATAGAATGGTCAATAAAATATTATACTGAAAATGAACTTTATTCACGTCCATTTAAAAAAAAAAAGATTATATACTTCATTTACTAATATGTACAAAGAATTATCCATTCACCTGACCATTAATTTTTTTTTAATAACTTGTGTGGCAAACATTATTTATTGTATACATACAAATTACATATTTGAATCCTATATGTAAAAAAGGTCATAAACCAATGTAGTAACAAGACTCATAAGCCTATTTACCATTGAATCAAAGGTTATTTTAAATAAAACGAATTTTGATAAATAAAATAAGTTTTAATATTTGAAAACACATACAAAATAGCAGTATCCAAATCCTTTTTCCAATACATGTACTTATATCTATCAAAACCAACCCTATATGAAGTGTGTTTTGGCTATACAAACATTGTAGGAAACAGTCTTATCTTTAAATGGATTTCAATCCTAGTAATAATTTGAAACTTAAAACAAGTAAACATGAAAGGCATTTTTAAAATGCTAATAAATCAGATCAACTTTTAAACAGCACATAGAATTTCGTACACTTTGTGTGGGATTTCCCTGCCAGCAAATGACATGTACATTACCTTATGGCTTGGATGCACCTGCGAAAAAAAGAGGGATTTTAGTGGTGGTAACTAATAACAACTTTTGGATGGACAGTGTATAATGCTCAACCTACTTATATTCATTACCTATACACATAAGTAAAAACACATTTCAAAACCTGTCCACAGTACAGGAAAAAGTGTAAATTTTTGATCAAATTTGAAGGTTTTTTATTGTCTCTATTTGCACAGAATAAAAATTATATTTATCATTCAAGGTTGATGCTAAATCAGTATTTATTCTTGCTTGCTTAAAGTTTACCAGTTTTCAAATTGTCGATAAAAATAATAATGAATTTCATTACATGTGCCTACAATTAAAAAGTTCTGCACTGAGTACATATCCAGTCTCCGAGGTACTATTATAAAATCTCAGTTAGAAATATGCAATAGTGCCCAACCCAGGATTTGAATCCAGGACCTGTCTATCGGCATTCACAACTTGTAACTAACACATCCAATGAGGCAGTCAATAACAGTTGACAATTATTCATAATAGTTATGACAAAATTGTGATGGGATGTGTCAAACTTGTTTAATTTTAACAAGTTGTTTGATAATATAAACAGACCAATGCACTACTGGGTGACAATGATTTAAATAGGTTTTTCTGTGAGTGGTTTATCATTGTAAACTCATAATATTAATACTAATAATATACAAAATCAGTTTTCGATAAAAGCTTCTATTTTTTTATCCTCTATTTTTTCTTAATACAATTCCAAGTGGTGCTCAAGGCTACTGGAGTATGATGTAATGACAATTTGGTGCTACATGGTGCTAAAACATGGAATTAAGAAAGGGTTACTTTGTATTATTCCAAATACTACAGACAAGTATTTGTAATAAGACAAAATTAGCTTTAGCATTTTAACACACATATGGATATGTAAAGGAGCAAGTGGTAATCAAACAACTGACAAATTTTAGATCACATGACATAACTCCCAATATTTGCTACTAAACAAAGTCCTTTTTCCTAATTCTCAGTATGTTGTTGACCATATTGGCCTTCAACACTTTACCAGGTTTAATACAAAGTCAATTTCAGAGATATGCAAAAAACAAAATATTACCTTGCCAGGTGTCAATGATCCCTGTTCTTTAGCCCGGCCAACATACAATGTCTCTCCAGAAGATGTATTGCCAGCAACAACAGCATTTTGGGGAATACTATTGTCTCTAATTTCCACCCAACATACTCTGTCTGGTTTAGCACAGCATACCTGAAATTTTTAATTTTTTTTTATGTACTAACAAATGTTATCATCTTATTTTTACAATCATCATTACTAAATCATTCAGTATTCTATCATTACACTATATACACACTCCTCTCAAAATGAGAAGAATTAAGGCTATAGTTTTCAATGTAGCAAAAGACATAATTTGATGTAATCTTAGATTTTGTACTGCTTAATTTTCCAAGTGTACTTATATCCTCACTCAATGTTTCTAAACTGTTACAACTAGTAAGTTACTTTATTATAACATGGAATAGTGTGTGTGCCTATTGCTATAGTCCAAACACAAATCCATTTAAATGTTCAGGATTTTATTATGCAAAATGTTCACCTCAATATTGTTAACAGGATTTTCCTTTCCTCCCCACGGTACATATGCACAATGATGCTTAATAGCTAATTTCCCAGGAATCAGATCATTTTCAAATCTCGCTCGAATCACCCAAATTGGACTGCCATCATGCCCTTCATAACCAGCAACTAATGCTTTATCTGCGAGAGTGTGCGCATTCTGAGGTGTAGTTGGAATCCACTCAATTGTAGCTGAAATAAACGGTTTTTTTTAGTGAAATGAGCAACAAACAAATGTGTCAATGCTCATCAGCCCACTTAGCAAGAGTTGTTAATAAGTTAATAAGAATATGTAATATCACTTTTGTAATCCCGTAAGAGGTTGGCAGAGGAGTGTCATACACTCCCAAAATTTAACCAATTATATTTATGTCCCAACAAGCCATAAGTGGAGAGCCCCTTGCCATACACCCAGAGGCGGTTTGACAATGTTGGGGACCCTAGGCAATGCTTTCTCAGGACCCATTTACACTTTTCTAACTTACTAAATTACATTTTTAGTATCATAATGCAATTATATTCATATTGAAGATATTTAGTTATGTAAAGATATGTTATATTGTTGTCTTGGAAGTTAGAAATCTTCAAAATAAATTTTCACTCGATGAAACATTTTCAATGATTTTTATCCCCTTAGGCAGTTGTATGCACTGCCTTATGTATAAACCACTCCTGGGTACACTGGGCACAAGTCCAGACTATTTTACATATTTACAAGATTTTACTTGACTGCCTCATTGGTCGTGTTTGGTTGCAAGCACGACTGCAGGTCCTGGTTTCAAATACTGTGTTGGGCACTATTGGAGTTTACTAATTTAGATTCTTAGATTTTTCTTATTTGGATTTTCTAGTAGTAACTCAATCTGGAAGTGAGTCTGAGGCATAGCAATACACTAACCAACTATTCTATAATGGGTTGTAAATGTAACTGATATGTCATGGGAATATAATACATTCCTCTGCCTACCTCTTCGGGGAATACAGGTGTGATGTTACGTTCTTTTTTGTTACATTTTACTTGGTAAAATGTTTGAGTCATAACAGAATAAAAATGGATTTGTGTTCTTTATTATAATAAATTTAGAATACTCACGAGTATAAGTGGGTGGTGGAGCATAACCAGGATATGTATAATTTGGAGCTGGAGCACTTGGCTGTGGTGCTGTTGGCATGACACCTGGGTATGACATTGCTGCCAGTTGGCCTGGTTGAGCTTGTTGTGGCTGCCCAGGGTATGGATAGGCAAAACCAGGCTGAGGTGCATACCCACCCGTTGGGTAAGAAGTCACAGTTGGTTGACCTGGCGGTGGTGCATTTGCTGGGTTGTATATCTGTGGGTAGATCTGGTTCTGTGGTGGGGGGTATTGGGGTGGGTTACCTCCATATGGATCTAAAATAGTACAAGAATTAATTTAATGAGTAAAGTACAATGTTTGCATAAAAGAAACTGTATACCTTCTCTTTAAGTAATTGATAATAAATAATGACAACAAATTGTGCAATAATGAAATATTTATTACTGTAACAGAGCTGTAGTCAGTAGAGAGTACAGTAGGTATTGTTGACTCACTGGCACTGATATCAATGAATCACAGAATTTCAAGGATATAGGGGTGTATATTTAATAGACTTTAAAAAGTAAATGTGTCATTTTAAATATGTAAAACAAGAAATACGTGTAAAGAAAAACTTACGATCTTTCTTTATTCACAATGATAAGCTTGCTTCTAAAATGATTATTTGAATATTAATTGTTCAGAAAGTAATGCAAGTTGGCCAGGACTGGGAGGTTATCAAATATATATTTAAAAAAAAATAGTATTCGAACAATAAAACTTTTGGTTAAGTAGGTAACTAATCTATGCTTTGTAATAGTCAGAAAAATACTTACATCCAGACATTGTGCAAATATTAGTAATCAAAACTGCCAAAGAAATTCAAACAAAAGGAAATAGGAATAGGTAAATGACGTTAAAATAACGGAACTCAGCACTATTGACAGCTACACAGACTACACTCTCAACCTATGCAACAAAAAATTTCTTCAATGTACCATATATATCTTTATGAAATGTTACAATTTACAGTATTGTAATTCTCACAGTTCACATTCAAAACTTTTTATAACTTTGTTATCGAAATTGGAAACTAACGTGAAATATGAAAATGAATTGACAAGTAATCAAGTTACCACCACTGACCACAACGATGAGTCAAGTTCATCAACATCAAGTGAGATGAGATTTCAACAAAAAGTGTAACAATGTTGCAATTTAATAATAACGTGGCGGTGTCGCCAGTATATTCAATAATTTCGGTTTATTGGTTACCAATTTTTGATTCGCTTGATGACAAGCTGGTCTTTTGTTATCTTCACTTTATTGTACCTAAAATAAAATGATCACTTTTACCTAGTAAGCAAAATTAAAAACAATATAGAAGAATAGATCTGTCTAGGCATATTTATAGATTTAAAAGAGGCGTTTGATACAATAAGCCACAAAATTTTATTAAATAAACTTACAGACATTGGTGTTATGGGTAAAGCGCACAAAATATTCGCATCATACCTAACTGGTCGTCTCCAGGTAGCAAGAATAGCAGAATTCTAGAGTTCTACAAAACCCATTACATATGGAATTCCACAAGAATCCCTACTTGGGCCGTTACTTTTCAAGGTTTATATAAAAAATAATGTCAACAAACTCGATCTCACAGAAGAACTATCATTAGGTATGCGGACGACACCAGTTTATTCTACTTTGGACATAAAATAGATTCGATTATTAAATACGCTCAAAATGATTTAAATTTTAAATGTTCTAAACACCTGGTTTCGCAGTAACCTACTGACCATTATTACTGACAAAACAAATTTTTTAATTTTGTAAGCAAAAAATAACTAATTTCGAACCGCTCAAAATTAATAATAAATTAAGAATACGAATACGATTACGATTACGATTACGATTTACGCTACTTGTCATCTCGTATTCGGTTTGGACCAGATATGTAGTATTATTAATTCATATTTACATTTTATTACTGTATTTGCTATGTTGAAGGTAAAATACAAGCTAATTTATTTTCGGAATATTTTACAAGACTATTAAAAGGAGTTCAAGGCATCACCGATCGTGAGAAGCAATACCATGGCCGTAAATTATCGTGAAACCGAAAGGCATGAAATGAGGCGTTATGTTTCTCCCTAGTATAAAGAATAATTCTTTTTGATACCTATTAAAAATAATAATTAGCTGTCCAAACTTAAACTAAATTTTGGGATAATTTTTTATTTATACATTGTTTATACCTACGTATTTTCTTTATGGTTATCTACATCCCTGTAAATGGTGAAGCAAATTGGGGTAACTTGGAACATGATACACAATGATAAATTTCTATTATGAGACGTTTATTGTTGTAAATAGGTACATCTAAAAGTGACGACATTTAGAAAATTACTTAAAATTACTTAATATCTTGATTAGTTTGTAATTTTAGATTGTAGTTAAGTTGTGAACATACAGTAACTGTATATTCATAAATTTTAAAATTAGAAATAGAGATACGTACACGTTCGCCCAAATGGCACCTAGTGCGAGACATACCATGGTACCAAGACGAATTGTTAGTATGGGCCATGTGTATTCGTACGAGTCAAATTGCTAGAAAAACGCACCCAGTATGCCCAGCCTTAATATACCGCCATTTGGAACCAATATTTGTTCGGGCGAGGTTTCATATCAGCTCGTTAGACATAATTTACTAAGACATAATTCGTAAGACATAATTTAAGTTACTTTATAGATTGCATGGGGTTAAATATTAAGTCATTGCTTCTAATTCGTGTATGTATAAGTAGAAATATTGAATCATAAGAACTGCGTAAGAGATCACTCGCACAGCAAAATTGATTACACTTTGAATATTAACTGAGAAAACATTGGTTGATATTTCCATTTTCCTCGTCTGCAAAAGATCCAGCATCATTTGCACTTGATCCTTGTACCTGTAATCTGAAACTTGGTAATATTTATAATAATTACTCATTTTAAATTACCTACTATGAACGTCATGATTACTTTTGCTTGACTTGAAGGTTCGTTTAAAACCTGCGCAACTTCTAATTTGACACATGTAGAAGAAACCGTAGGAACTGTGTCAAACATGTAGAAAAATTAAAGATAGACACGGATTGCACGTTACGTAGAAGGGTACATTAAAAAAATAATTATAAATAAATCATACATAATTGCCACTCAAAAACACTTCTTGTTTTTTTCCTTTTTAATAATTATTTCAACATAAAATCACGTGTTTAGTCTCCGAAGCGTGGGCATAGGAGTGTAGTACACTTTCACGCATCATTAGTGACGTTTACGTAACGTCATGGAATAGGAAGTGAGTCTATGGCCATACAATGGACATAAATTCAGACTCCAAGCCATTACTAGAAATTTCAATTACAAATTCTCAGTTACAAAAAACCATTAGTACCGGACCCGGCATCGAATCTAGGACTTAGAGAACTTCTTGATCAGCAGTCACGTTTTGCAACGATTCGATCAACGATGCAACGATTAACATTATAGTTATTTTGTATGTTGAATTATTAAAATGTACCTACAATGACTCTTAAAATATTCTAATAGTAAGCTTTAAATTTTGTGTGTTATATTCGTCAGTTGAACCTACCTTCCTTCATGTACAACTTAATGTGAAGAACAATTGAAATAATCACTTTTCTTTCCAAGGCGAAAAATGCGCTCATGTTCGTTAATAATATTGGACGGCTGTTTATTAATAGATATTGCAGTAATTCGCTTAATATTACATTGGAATTCTGTGAAAAAAAAAATCAATTTTAAAATTGATCTACAATGGTAATGAACAATATTTCGAAATTTAAATTTATATCTGTAATACCTCTACAGACGGCGAAAAAATCCTGCATATAATCAACAATGTTGTCACAAACCATGAATTGAATGTAATTAAAATCTGAAAAAGAGATTCAATGTTTTCATGATCAAACTTCTAAAAAGCTACGAGTATTAATGGCATTTGTATGTGGAGGTGTAAAAGACAGACAGACATCAATATCGGAGTTAACTACATTTGGAGACAAAAACGTTGCAGTAAACGGATGTTTAGAATTAGGTACTTACTTTATGTATGGTAGTTATGTATTATTATATTTTTAAAGGTATAATCTGTTTTCATTCATAGGTTTATATAAAAATCATTTTTCATGGGGGGAAGTAGTTTTATTTAGGTATGTAATTAATTTTATTAATATTGTTACATATTTACCTGGTCATTGTAAATTTTGTTGAAAATATACATAGTATCAGCGATTTTGTCATACATTTGCATGAGTTCAAACCAGGAAATATTTTCCGGAGACCAGTTTGCTTGTGAACATTTCTTAAACAACAATAAATTGAATAATATGTGATTACTTTAAAATATGGAATATTTACGTGCGTTGGTCAGTTACTCTACAGGCGTGAAGAATGAAGCCCTAAGTTTTTCTCAATCTTTAAAGTAATCTCTCGTAGTAATAATGCCTCGTTGGTCGAGTTGGTTGCAAGTGCGACTGCCGAACGGGAGGTCCTGGGTTCGATTCCCGGGTCGAGCACTA
>DWFO01005243.1:0-10687 GCA_018246595.1 Mimoniades nurscia nurscia
TCTGGATATGTGCCCGATGCATGGCAATAGGCTCACCACCTATTCCATAGTGGGACGTAAACGTAACCGGTGAAACGATGGAGTGTTCTGCATTCCTCTGCCTACCTCTTCGGGGATTACAGGCGTGAAGTTACGACAAAACAGAGTATAGTCACATAAACAGTTCAGAGACTCTAATAATAATGTAATTTGTTATACTCGTAAGCTTTGAAGCGCTCGTAACTCAGAGGCGGTTGCAGATTGAAAGTGATTTGTAATGTGTTGCAACGCCGGGCGTAGTCAAAGCTTGGATGGGTGGTTTCTCAACTGATATAATGCCACGAGTCTTCCCGTACATAGAATTGTACAGTAAACAGTTGTCTCTGGCTGTCACCGTTAGGTGATAGGCAATCTTTGACTTAGTAATCTTTGACTTCATTGGAAACTGTAGATATACCTTTAGTGGGTCTTCGTTCCCTGGATATTACCTATATACCATTCCGCACTAGAGCATTGTGTGGCCGTAAGTTATAGGCACCACTCAGCTACGGTAAAACCCAGTGCCAGCAAAGTAACATGAAAAGGAATGAAGTTATTAGGACTAAATTACACAACTAAGTACATAATTTGTCAGTGTCAAGACAGTCCAAGCAGAAGAATGAAATATTGAATCAACACTACATTTTCATTTGCCATTGTAAATTACAATTCGAACACACCTACATCTACAGCGAATCTACAACGAAAACAATATTTCGGCTTAAGAAAAATACTCGAACAATGATAAAAAAATATATATAAAATTGCAAAACGTTCTCTCACAAAATGGTAGCTAAGCACTAACAGCGAACAATCCACGCTCCGAATACCTACACCTTCGGAGGGGCGCGTCCTCGTAAAAACGGGCCGCGTTTTACGTCCTCAAAGAAAGCTTGTTATCGTAAAAAAACACTTCGCAAAGTACGAAGTTTGTACAGAATCACAATTTATAATATCCCAATATCGAGAGCATGTTTTGTCTGTAGGTGCTCGTGATTTATTTTTATTTCGTCAATCGAATGATATACTGACGGAGATTGCTTTGTGCGTCAAAGGGATTTCTAGAATTTTCTCTAATTCTAATAAGATAAAACAATGAAGGCAAAGACCTTTTAACTAAGAATAGATTTTTACATTTTCGTACGTTTTGGCGACAAGAGCTTTATTTATAAAGGATAGTATACAAATAGATGTAGAATATAATTAACAATAACTATATGAATTAAACGGTTAATTAACAAGTAACGTAATAAAATAGCGCGGATACGTCACACCAATACGGAACATCCGTGCCCTGTAGTAACAGTAATTTCCAGAGAGTTCGGCGGCGACCTGCAAATTGAAGAAACGTGTACCGTTCTCTACCACGCGTCACCATTTCCCAATCCAACTTTTTTATTTATAATTAGGTATATAAGGACACAAAAACTACGTAAGTGTAGAAACAGAAATGATCATTTAACACACGCGACCTTACATCGTATGTAGTAATCTGAGCGGGTATCTCCCTCTGGGAATTCAACATTTTCTCACACGAAAAATAGTTGTGGCTTATTCCACAGCAGATACAAAATAACACACGCTACGTCATTACAGAAGCATGAAGTATTTCATAATCTAACACCACTCCTGTAATCCCCGAAGAGGTAGGTAGAGGAGTACATATACGAGTAGTACACTCCCACGTTTCACCAGTTACGTTTAAGATCCACTATGGAATAGGTGGTAAGTCTATTACCATACATCGAGCACAAATCCAGACATCGGAGTCTAGAAACTCATGACTAGAAAATCTAAATTAGAAAAATCCAATAGAGCCCGACCCGGGATATGTACCCAGGACCTCCTGATCGGTAGTTTCGCTTGTGACCAACATAACAAACGAGGCAGTATTTCATAAAAATCGTTAAAGTAGATAATTAATTACAAACGAACTATAACACCTAGAATATTGAAACTAGGCTTAAAATGGCGTACAGTGCCATCTTTTGGCGAGCAGAAGTCATTACACTGTTGCTCATAAACACTCATGAACATTGCTTAGTTACGTTTACGTTACATAATATGTGTTCAACGCGATCACTTCCCACAATGTGAACGCAATGATTTATCGTCATTTATTTTTGTTTTCACTGGCGGAATAGCTCCGAATTATAAAGTTGGAAAGAAGTTATGGCCCATAAAAAGTATAATGGTGAACAGAAACGCACGGCGCAGCGCACACCGAGGGCTCATATAACAATCAATTATGTGTGTGCGTGATAATTTTTATTCGCGTGCGCCGCACAGAACGCGACGCGGAAGGTCTTTTTACGTAGTTTTTTTCACATATACACTCAGTTGGATATTTTGATTCGAGAAATAACACTGTTCATATTGTCCATACATTCACGGTCGCGTATAAATTATTTATTATTCAGTGATAAAACCGATACAACAATAATTTTAGTTTGATTAAGCTCTGAGAAACGGCGAAGCTGTCGGGATTGAACTAAGACAGTTTTAAATCGAAGCTTTTCAATATTCGAACACAACTTTGTTTCATTTCATTTCGTATTAGCATGTATAGGCCCAGTACATTTTTTCTATTCACTTTTGTATGCTGCCTATATTATTATTGGGTTTCACCACACTTAGACATATGTTTCCTCTCAGTATGTGAAGTGAAGTGTTAAGGTCATAGTCTGCCACCCTGGCTTGGATTGACGTAATTTGGAAGCTTTATTTGACATTAATTAAAAGTATTTTAAAATTATATTTGACTGTCAACTGTCGGATTAACAGGTACGATGGAGGTGGCATTTAGCGCGAGCTGAGTGAATCGGAACTCTGGGCTGCGTCATGTTTTCATGCCTATTTATATATAAACACTTATACAACGACAGACTGTTGTATATGTGGTACACGTATTCCAGTGCACGTATCGAAACGTAGATCAAAGTGTGTAATCTCCCTTCTACAGTGTTTAAGGTGCGATGCGGTATGGGATTCATCAGCGTTAGCGAGTGATTTTTTTTTCTTATTTAGCAATAGGCTCGCGTGTTTATACATGTGTCAGACCAATGACTACATACATGTAATATATCAATATCTGTATACATAGGTATGTATATGTAAAATGAAGTAGTTTGCGACACGCTCCAACAGAATCGTACAGTGACAGCGGACGGAAATTGCTGACATGATGTATGGGGAAAATAATCGGCATACTCGTAGCTTCGATGTATCGAAATGTTATGTTTTTCTCTATCTCCTGAAAACGACTGAAAATGTATATTATGTGTAATTGTAATATAATAATATATTATGTGTAAGTTGTAATATAATTTCTGTAATCCTCAAAGAGGTAGGCGGAGGAGTGCAGTACCCTCTCGCATGTCACCACTTATGTTTAGGTCTCATAATTTATATTTCATTTTTTTTTATTTTACAAAATGGAATAGGGGTTGAAATTATTGACATTCACCGTACACAATTCCAAATTCCGTGCCACTACTGGAGATGTTAACCGAAATTTCAGGTTAGAGAAATTCAGTAATACCCGGGCATTAGAACCAAGGAACTCTCATTCGGCAGTCGCGCTTGTGACTACATGACCAACGAAGCAGTCAATTATGTGTGATTTGATTTTTTAATCGACAGCCAGGGTGTATTAGGCATGATAAAAATGGTCGTGGGGTGCTGACATCAGTTTTTAAGATACAGACAATATAAATGCAGGAGCGCCATCTAGTGGCAACAAAGTGATACTTATATCATGAAAACTGTCACATTTACAAATATATCAAACAATTAAATACAAATATTTTGGATAACTTTTGAAACTCACACAATATAAATATTCATGATGGTCACACAAGTAATTTGCCTCGGGTGGGAATCGAACCGAATATCTCCGCCCTGCCCCGCCGCGCCGCACCGCTACTCACTGGATCAGCAACAGCAGTGAGAAAGGAATATTTAATGTTCCTCCACTTGCTCCATATTTACTCGCTCTCTGCCTACCCCGCAAGGGACCTGGCGTGTAGATATGTATGTATGTATGTATGTATGCTTCATATTTAGAATTACCGAGCTCACCCATCTTACTGCCATCTTAGCTCTTCCGAGATAAATACATTTTCACTTAAAGACCAACCTCTCCACGAACGACCAACACAATCACATCCACGGCGTCCATATATCACAAAGCTTTTAGCGAAGCGATGCCACGTTCACAGATCGCGTTGCCGAGGCCAGCCAGTTGGCCACGCCCCCAGGCCTCGTATTAATCACGGCTATAATTACCCTTCGCCCCTGGCCCGCGCCGCGGCCCCGGCCCGCAGTAAATACCATCCGGCTTAATTAGCGGCCAAGGAAAAATGTCCTCGATATCTCACGAGAAGGATTGTGAAGTTTTATTATCTCCTTGGGCAGCCGCGCCCCTTGTTCGGTATTTTGCAAATGCCTGGAAAACTCTTTTTCCCAATGAGATCTACCGAATTCTGAACTGTGAAGCAATCACTGTCGAGTTGCAGTCAGCTTTAGCATGAATGGAATCTGAGTTCACGTAACAGCAATCGGCGAACTGTGGACGGTCAATCGATGTACCAAGTTACTTGGTATTATATTCATGTTCCTGCAAAAAGTTAGACGAATACATATATGGAAAAAGAATTTGAGGAACAACTACGGAATTTATTTATTATGACAACTTTGGTCTATATAATGCATCTACACATATATTTTTCTATACCAGGCAAATAACACCACAGCACCGTACATATCATCTTTGAATAGCACCGACATGTTACCAGACACGGAAATATTTTGAAAGTTAAAAAAAAAAACAACTTTTATCATTATTAATCCAACAGTCGACAATATTCACATGAGTTGTTTGTTTATGGAATATTAGTATTCGAATGTTAGATGCGTATGTATGTGTTTATTTTCTATATATGTTGTGCGGTAATAGAAAACAAAACAATGCTGGCGAAACGGCTATATTGAGTGTATACGAAAACATTCGTAATTAGCGTAGCGTTGGGTTGAGCGTATCGGATTCCGATAACAGTATTCAATGGGGTTATGTGTAAACGTTTTCCTATTAACACCTCCACTTTAAGACGCAAGTGTCGTATAGTAATAAGAAAATCTAAGAAACAAAATGTGAATATAAGAAAACCAAAAACATAACGAATAAACGAAGAAATTGTATAACAGTAAAGAGTGGTGAGGTGGGGGTATTATAAGTCCACTATATATTAAGTTGATTAAGTGGTTGCAAAGCGCGATTGCTGATGAGAGTTCCTGCCTTCGATGCCCGGATCGCGAAATATCGGATTTTGCTCGCTAAGACTTTATCATAATAGCTCGGAATCTGGATTTGAGCCCGGTATATGGTATTGTACTTGTTAATGTTGTTAGTTTTAAATTTTGTTGTAATTGTTTTTTTTTAATTCTGTTTTTGTGTGGACGAAATAAACGTTATCCTATTCTATTTTATTCTAAGGCTTACCTTCTATTCCATAGTACCTTACCCATAGTGCCATACCTTCTATTCCATAGTCTCCATGCAGTTAGTTTTAAAGGCTAAGCTTCGTATGTATTCAAGAGAGGAAGCGTTAGAGGCTTATTCTGGATATCACTTTCAATTTATTCCGTATTACGTCAGATTTGAATCCATTATTCGCTAAGCATGGTGAAGAGTCTTATTATTTTGGCTTTATTGGTTTAGTCTTATTGTTGAATTGACTGATGTGTTGGTGGAGGGTTGCTAGAGCGATTGCTGACCAAGAAGTCCTGGGTTCAAGTCTCAAGTCGACTACTATTATAATTTTCTAACTGAGATTTTATAGCAGAACTGGCAATACGCTCACCCACCCTATTCCACAGTGGGACGTAAATGTGAAACACGTGGGACTGTAGGTACTACATTCCTCTGCGTACCTCTTACGGGATTACAGGCGTGATGTAACGTAAATTAAACGTAAAGATTGTAAAATAGTAGCATGTTTTCCTAGAAGGCAAGTAATCATTTCCTGAGAATCATTTGATAAGGTACCTGTAGGTACGCATTGTTGTATTCGAATATTACATAATAAGTAGTGCCATAAGAACATGAACATGGCGTTTTGGTCCGATGTTATTTACCACATTTATATCCTAAAATCAGACGAACCCCTTAACACATGTAAAGCAAAAATAGTTCATAGGACGCGTAACATAACCGGCTGGTGGAAAGTGGGCGTACTTCACTCCTCAGCCTACCAGAAATACAGGCGTGATTTTATTACGTATTCTAGAATACATGTAAATATTCCTACATTCGAACATCGCTTCAAGTAAATGATACCGTTCGCCGGAATAATACGGCGCGTTCCGCTTGAAGCGCTCGGAGAGTGTTTACGATGCGCGAGGTTCATGGCTATCGATGAAAATTTATGACAGCGACCACAGATAATAAATTTAGAAGCCGGCTCCTTGTGGATCGATCTATCGCCGAGCCACGAGATCCGCGTGACTGTGATAAAACTGGATAAGAATTTTAATTTCTGCCTGGACTAAACAAGCTACTGAACCGCAATGTTCGTACATATTATTTTGTTGTCAATGTAGCAATAATAACTGAAATATAAATGTGCTGTGTTGCGAGATGTAAAAAACAGTCCAAAGCCATCAGCCTGTCCACGCTCTATTTCCTAATAAATCACAGAACCACAAAGAATCCGTCCACCGCAAAAAGACCGCGCCACCAAATTCCCGACGGAACACATTTTTTTTGCATCCGCATTTCACACAATGCACCAGCTAGCACAGTTCGTACGTACAATATCTAGAATGTTCAAACGCCATTTGCAATCAACGGGCGCGGAGGCGTTCCTTTGTCGCGTCACAATTGAATTCCGCTCGGCGTGTTTGACATCGCAACGATTTGGACGCAGAACGGCAGGTACCTAACCTGATTATTATCGAGTTATGTTTTATAGCTGAAAGGCGAACTGTGTACGAGAACTCCTATACTATTGACTTAACGAGACTGATGTTCCATAAATAAATAAAGAAATGTGTGTATGTACATACATACAAACTTTTATTAATTATTAATAAATAAGTACACAATTATCCAATTATTATTCATCCGTTTACACGACTATTCAGGCTGATAACATTTACTGTACCCAAACGAGAACGAACAATTGTTTCGGAGCGGAAACTTGAATAATATCGAAAAATATTCGTATTCAAATACAACTACATATTTTATACTGAGTAAGTGGCCACTGGCCTCCATTTGATATTCTCCGCCAATTCAATTAATTATGATGGCTCTTAAGAGGACAAACATTTGCCATTGCTTTTCATGAGTTTGGCAAATAAAGAAAAAATTTTCCGCAATAACTGCGGGATATTGCTTCTGGGATAATATTAATGAGGGTATCGCCATTATGGCGGAATTAATACGTGTAAGGTTCGCACGCTAGATGGCAAATGGGCGTCAAACACACTGGGCGTCTGCTTAATGTGAGGCACGGATCGCTTCAAAGGTAAAACTGCCATGCCCATCAGCTTCAAGGGTTAAAATAAAGTAGATTAACTACATAAAAAAATTGTTGTCACTTTGCGAAAATGAATCCTCGTAACTCATATTTTATAATTAACAATCATATAAAAATATGTACCAATATAGGTAAGTGGTCGGACACCTCATGTGGATCTGGCCTTATAGCCTAATGACGGTTATCTGTATACCTATCTATCTAATGAGCTATAAAAGTGGACAGCGCACACCTATCTCAGTGAATCTGAAATAGACTCGTTAATATTAATAAAAATATATCTATAAATAACTTCCAATGTTGCTGAAGAAAAACTACATGAATGTATCTTATTAAATAAATAAACATTATGAGTACGTAACATACGTAACATAACGCCCGTAATCTCCGAAGAGGTAGACAGAGGAGTGTAGTGCAAAGGCAGTTTCACCAGTTACGTTTACCATGTCTACTATGTAATACCTATGTGGCAAGTCTATTGCCATACACCGGATACATATCCAGACCTCGAGCCACTATTAGAAAATCTAAGTTAAAAAGGGTTCATTGTGCTCGTTCCGGGATTTGCACCCAGGACCTCTCGATTAGCAGTCGCGCTTGCAACTAACACGACCAAAGAGGCAGTCAATATATACTGGTGAAGAAAAACATTGCATGTTATAGCACTGCTTTATGCAAGGACTAGATCATCAATAAAAAGAAGCCAGAACCTTTTCTTTCTTGCTTTATTCTACCCCATCTATGTAAATTTATAGGAGACATGTACTACCGATTAAAACAGTAATTAGTGTCTATATATTTTCACATTCGTCAAGTGTAGGTATGTTAAGATACTGCACGAGGAGAACCGGAAAGCGGACTCAGTGGAGTGCCTTGAGAAACTCCAATGTTCAGTAGTATGGGGTCATGTTGACCTAAGTGTATGTACGAGTATGTTACAATGATTTCGTGTTTGGAATTTGATTCTGATTTTAAGCATAATGTAGCACGGGACCCATACTACCAATTTGCATAAGTATTACATACATTCACGTCACGATAACATGATTTACGGATTAACTGTATAGCCTTTGATGCTAATGTGAGAGAAGTTAGGGAAAATTAAATGAACGGAGGAAAATTAATCGCGCAAAGAGAAAGGAACGGTAAATTCTTAATACCAAAGGTCAAGTTGGATTGAACGTGTTACAGTCAACAAAACAACGAGAAACAATGAACTAGTCTGTCCATACTAATAAGGGAGCAACTGAGAATTTAGATGAATGTGTCTGAACTAAATTCTCTGTACATCGGGATGACATTTCAATTTCCCAATTCCCAGTTGAAATTCAATATGTCACATCGGTTTCGGTCGGAATCCGGTCACTAGTTGAACAGGATAGTGGCCACTATGAGCCGTTCACAATCTGTCCATGTATCTGATTTTTGATCAATTTAAAACGGTTAGACGGAATTCCAATTTTTATTATAGAAGCGTCATTACTAAGAGCTCTAGGGATTTCGATGGGGCTCACCTCATTCTACATTTGGCACGTGCACTAGCAATAGGTACTTCAAAAAGTCAATTAGTTTATTCCGCTGTCGCAGAGTACAGCCGAAAATAGTTTGTGTCTCAGACGAGTTACTTACAGTTTATTTCTTATTTCGCAACTACTGCACTAGTTTCCAAAATATAATTACATTATGTATGTTTATTTACTTTAACTGAAATGTCGAATGTAGCTTTCATATATTCTGCTTGTTGAGAAGCTAAAAGATAGTTAATTTATTTTACGTCAATAACCTGCCATGTTCTCATAATACAATGAAAGAGTATTTTATTTTTAAAGTCATTATTTTAATAACACTTTTAAGGGGGCATTCTTACACTGGAATATAAATGAAGGTATACTCACATTTTCCTCCAATGTTGATGATAAGTTATTAAGTTTAATGTATTATCTGTCATTAAGAAATATACCTAATATCTGCGCAATTACTTTTATTATTTTTTACATATCTTATTATTTATATATTTTTCGCGTTAAATCTATTGAATACAAAATTATACATATCGTATGTTAACCATAATACCATCTAAGTTCGTAAATGATCGCCAATTAAAAACCAAATTCCTATTTCTTATATTTCTTGTTATTTATAAATATATTATATTATTTAATTCAATATGACAACTTCATAACACAGATTAAAAGATATTGTTAAAATTAAAACGTTTTAATACTTTTTTAATCAGATCATATGAAACTAAGTTAAAATTTAAATAAGGTGTGTAGTTAGGAAGTAAGGAATGGCAATGTTGCAAACAAAAATAAGTTAATTATAAATCTCAGCCCTTTCGCCCTAATGGATATAAATTTCAGCGAAGCCAAGATTTACAGTTTCCGTGGGTGAATCTACGGGGACTAAGGGGCGATGGCAATAGTCAGGGTAGGTGTACCCAAAAACAAATTTTCCATTTGCTGATATTGAATATTGGTTGCATTATCGAATCCGTGGATGTCACGCCAGACAATTTTGCTATTAATTTCAAATTGATATAACGTAGCATCACGTCTATAATCCCGGAAGAAGTAGGCAGTGGAATGTAGTACACTTCTACGTTTCACCAGTTACGTTTAGATTCCAGTATGGAATGTGAGTGGTGAGTATATTACTATACACCGGGCACATATCCATACTCCGAGTCACTATACGAAAATCTAAGTTAGAAAAATTCAAAAGTGAACGACCCGGGGTTTGAACTCAGGACCTCTCGTTAGGCACTTGCGCTTGAAACCGACACGACCAACGAGGCTGTAATTCACTGTGATTAAAAAATAAAACAATATTACCGGAGCGTACCTTAGCGTATTTCTTCGGCGAAATACAGGTGTTATATTATGTATAACGCTGTCTATCACACTTAAATATAACCCCAGTAAACCGATAAAGTGAATAATAAAAACAATAAGCTTAGCACAAACAAGTGGAACAGGGATTACGTTATTGAAAAAGGGATATTCTGGAAAGTTCCATCATACTGGCAACCCTGGCAGTGCTAATCGGAAAACTTACCAATTCCCCCCCCCCTCCCACTCATAACCCGGGACGAGTCCGGAGATGTTGATAGTTGAGAATTTGTGTTA
>DWFO01005244.1:0-10686 GCA_018246595.1 Mimoniades nurscia nurscia
TAATTTAATAGCTGCTGACAAAACAGCTATTACAAAATTAGTTTGTAAGATAATCCAATGATTGTGTCCAACACTCAGAAAATTTTGTAGTGAATTTTGTAGTTGACCCGGGAATCGAACCCAGGACCTCGCGTTAGGAGGTCGCACTTGCAAGTCTTGCAACCAACACGACCAACGAGGCAGTCAAATGACGTAATAGAACTTCTTTAAATTTTAAATTGTATCTATGTATTGTTCGCCAATATGTTCTCCCTTTTCTTATATATTTACAATTTACCTCTCATTAAGCAAATAGTTATAATTCTCAGTATGAATTGGGGTTAATGTAGCAATAGATATGGCATAACTGGTGAAAAGTAGGAGTAATTCTAATGAATTACTGCCTATGCCTTCGGGGAAATACAGGTCAGGTGTGAATACATTTTATGTTTAACATTTATAGTTTTTTCGAATTTTTATTAATTTAATTAATTCTGTGGTATAAGGAATTAAATGTTACGTGTTTGTTATGAAATCTTAATCAAAAAAGAAAATACGGCAACTGATATATCGACAGTGCCGCACTCGAGCGTCCTTTCGCATGTAAGTCCACAAATCTTAGTACGTTTGATTAAACAGAGAGCGTTGGAACATGTGCCTTATGGCAGAACAACTTAAAACTCCTTGTAACTTAATAAACATATTCCATACAAAGCGTGAATAAATTAAACATGTGGTAACGTCGCAACGCACTTTGAATAAGCGTTTTAAATTGTGCTCTATTGCTTTAGACGTAGAGTGCGTCTTTGATGTTCGGGTTCAATTGTAAAATTTTGAGGTTATCTGTCAAAAAGTGTGAGAAATGGCGCGCGCGCTCCTGCCGGTAGAAAACGAGCTGATATAACTTTCGTTCGGATACACGCTGTGAGTGTCGCGCTGTTTCTTGTTGTTTGTTTATTTTGTTTAATCTGTCGCTTGTTCCTGGCGTATTTATTCGTTAATATTGTTTCTGACGGTTTTATCATCGATAACATCATAAAGTAATTTTTTGAGTGGCGCCCGCGCTACCTTTTACGAACATTTATATTATGTAAACGTAACATTTATTTTATGACAATGATTATTTGTTATATTTATTGGATATTATCGCACGATTAGTGAAATGCTTAGTAAAATAATATAATGTACCTCCCGCAAAATATTAAATATAGATAAACGATAATTTCCAAAGATGTTTATACTTCCAACCAGAATAAATACTTATATCCTAATCACACAAATATTTGTCGTGTTTGGGAAACGAACCCACAACCCCCGTCTCACCTATCCGCACTGGCGCTATATCAGCGGGTCAATCAAATAATAAACTAATATTCTGAGTTAAAAAAAACCAATCGGACTTCAAAACAAAAAAAAGTAACTTCACGCCTGTAACCCCCGAAGGGGTAGGCAGAGGAATGCAGAACATTCCCACGTTTCACCGGTTACGTTTACGTCCCACTATGGAATAGGTGGTGAGGTGAGCCTATCGCCATGCATCGGGCTCATATCCAGACTCCGAACCACTACTAGAAAATCTAAATTAGAAAATTTTGTAGTGTTCGGACCTGGGAATCGAACGCAGGACCTCCCGATCGGCAGTCGCACTTGCAACCAACACGACCAACGAGGGAGTCAAATGTAGCTCTGATTTTATGTTAATAAAATTGCATATTATTCACGAATTATTTTAAAATATTTCCTTAGTAGAATGGCAATTCAAGTTCTATGGTGGACAGCGCCACCTTTAATAGATAAAATGAATTTCATCAACATTGTAGCATAATATTATCCCTATATGTTTCTATAGATGGCGCTACAAGTTGAATTAGTTTGTTTTAATCTTTAGCGCCATCTGTTTAACAATATTATCACTTTATCGGTTAATGTCATGTACATTCTTGTACACGCCACAAATGGTCGCTAGATGTCGCAATATTAATCGTAATCGCATATGATTACGATTTAGAATTTAGAATTATACTTAATTGAAGCAAAAACTGTATTCGAAAAATAAGAAATATTTTTTTTGTGGTGTAGTTGATTATTTACATTTTTTTTAATTCGTAGGATTGAAGTCGTATGGTTCTGTCCTATTACGGCGTTTTGATTTTCTGTTTTAAGAAATACTCGGTCGTAGGCACTAGATATAAATAACATTTCTGTTAAGGGTTTCAAAACTGCCAATACTTAGTAGCATGAGGAAAAATGCTGTCACTTTAAAATGCCAGTAACTATTTCAATTTAAAAGTTTGATGTGAGCTGCGGCTGGTGTATCTATTTTTTTAATTAAATTTTAATAGTAGTGTTTTGAAACAAACCCTTACTTTCTATTTACAACTTGTCCTGATGCTATAAGAAAAAAAATCATACATTTTCGATTCATCTATGATCTTTACATTCCATTTTATTGTATTGTTTGCTACAACTCTTTCAAGACCAGTATCATAGAACTTCTTATACTTCTTATTTTGAATTTAACAAACTATCGTGGGACGTATAGAATACCATTTTAAAATTCCACACGATGCCTGCGATTGAGTTTCAAATACGTTGTGACGTCACTTGTTATTAGCACGGAAATTTTTGGCGATAGCGAATAAGGCCCAAGTATGTAGACTCACATATCTAACATTATTGTATGCCATATATTCTTAATCTTTTTACTTCCTCTTAGGTATTCTACCTTCTAAATTCATGAACGGATCGTAAAGAGGAAAAGACGAATATACTTAAGGTCTCTTGAACATTGATTTTATGTGATTGATTTTATTCACTAACATTTTAATCCTTTAGCACTTCACTGTGCGTGTGTTTTAGAAGAACAATATGGAGAAATTTTTATTTTTGGATAATCGATTATTGCAAATAAAACGTCATCATCGCATGAAACCATAATTGTAGCTTATAATGTTACAACTTGTTGTTTTTTATTAGTATGACTAGGGCTAAAGCAAAATCCTGCCACGTTGGCCAAGTGCGGGTTGGACGACATTTATGCGACAGGCTTGATGTGTTTTCTCGTTTATTCTTTGCATTTGAATGTCTCTAACACCAAAGGATAATTAGACAACGGCTGCCAATCTAAGCGATTGGATGAAGAACGTAAAACGGAACCGTGAAAATGGTGGTCTGGGTTATCTTCTATATGAGGCTGAGAAAAGGAGCTAAGGAGCCGGTAGCAGTCACAAGTGACGCTGTCGGCCACGAACAGGAGCGGCGAGTTGCATTAATTGTTGATAACAGTAATAGTTTGTTGATTGATGGTATGTGGTAACAGGACTGCAGGAATAGGGCTGTTGGTAACAGTACAGGATTCTTGTACGTACTTTGTTAGCACGAGTACATCATTAGTTATATTTATTAGTTATAACTTATTTAAGCAACGAGGTTTTAACAATTTATTGTCACTTTTAGAATCCATTCGCATGAAACATTTAAACTTTGTGTCGTTTCTTTACCATTACAACGTATGCTTTTAATGGTTATATTCAGCGCAATTTTGGAGAATCTAAGATTGAAAACAAATAAAAGAGCATTAAATATCATAGTATTCATTACGTTTCTAAAGCACATTTGGCCCCGCATGTCTTGCGCCTGAACCGTGGTCACAAACTCCACGGTCTTCATATTTTAACTATATGTATTATACGCTGAGTCTCACTGGGCTGGGCAGCTTTCAGCTACATGTCCGACGTATTCAAGAGGAAGATACCTATATTCTGAAGCGCCGCGCGTTTGACCCATGCACTGTCAGTCATGACGTACGGTGCGGACAGGTGGTCTTCGAACCAACATGTTGCGATGCTAAAAGTGGTGCAGAGAGAAATAGAACGTGCTATGTTGGGTACCTCTATAAGAAACACTCAATGAAGAGATCCGAGGAAGAACTAAGGTCACCGACATAGCAAAAACCATAGCGCAGCGCTAGTGGCGATGGTCGGAACATATTTGCCACAGAAACGACGGAAGATGGAGTAGTAAGATTCTAGCCTGGAGACCACGGCAAGGAAAATACACGACACGATAGCCAGTGAGAAGGGCCGATGATCTAATAAAACCAATGGGGCCGTCAGTGGGTAACAATAGCTAACAGCTGAGAAGACTGAAAATTCTATGAGGAGAAGTATACCCAGCAGTGGGTAAAGACGGTCGAAGAAGAGAGATACAACTAAAAAATTAGGTATAGCAGTAACTTTGCAGTCCACAAACAGTTGATTAGAGTGACTATAATATGCAATACAGCCTTCCATCGGGATGCTCTTAAATTCATTCATGGTCGCATCTTCTGTTTGGGACCGGGCCTGGCTGACATTGCTGGTACGATCGCATCCTAGCACTGTGTAAAAAGTTCCACGAATACATAGTATGCGACTCGTGATTTAGTGTGCCCACGTTCATTGAATTAATATTAAGTTCGAAGTGAATGCGCTAGAACATACGGCATAATGGCAAAGGTAGCATAGCATTTGTAAAAAAATAACCAAAATACGGTGCATGGGCCCCGACACTGCACGTGCCCCGACCTACCTGTGTGTAATAATAATAATAAGTGTAATACCTGTGTGTACATAATCATAACAACTAAACCAACAGAACAAAGTTGAATCGGAAAATACATATCTACTGACAGTACGAAATTTTAAGCGTAATATCACGTCTGTAATCCCCGAAGAGGTAGACAGAGAAGTGTAGTACCCTATCACGTTTCACCAGTTACGAGTACGTCCCTCCATGAAGTAGGAGAAAAGCCTATTGTCGCACACACACACACAAATGTCGCACAAATGCAGTCTCCCAGACACTACTTAAAATGTCTACTAGAAAATCTAAGTTACAAACAAGCAATATTTCACCTGACTCGGCAATTGAACCCAGGAATTCTCGATTAGCAGTCGCGCTTGCAACCATATGAACAACGAGGCAATTAAACGAGTTTTTATTTAAAATAATTGAGGAAAAGCTAAGGAAATGTAAACGTACGAAACGACTGGTAGGCTGTCTTACAAATAGAAGTGAGCGGTGCACAATGTAGCGCGCAAGCGCGTCGCAGCACGTACACCGCGGCAGGATGGTATCGGCGAGGCAGGCGCGCCCGCCCAAGGCCAGGGTTGGTGTAAGGTGCCAGGGCTTCTTTCGGGGTCACCGTGACACGCGGACGGTATTACGCGTGCACTTAATGTTAATGTAACCGACAAGAGGTTCAACTTGGGAATGCACTTAAAACATTATCCAGGGCCGCGCCGGCAGCGGTCAGCGGGCGCAGCGCCATGCTGATAGCTCGTACAACCTACCGCGGAATGTTTCCGCAAGTGTCAGTTGTGCGCGCTTCATGGCCGACGGTTATCTCTGAAACTCTTGGCATAGTTATAAATTAACAAGTAGGTATCTTGTACCCGCGACTTTCTCTTAGTAGAAGTGTACTACGCTCTTGTGTCTACCTCTTCGGGGACATCCAGGCGTAATGATATGTATCGTTTAAAAAAGTACGTTCTAATAGTGTAGCCGAAGTTTTGAACAGCTTTAACAGTAATATTAAGCTGGGCACGATTAAGCTCCGGTAAACACTTCGGCCAATGAAGCGAGTCTCCACCGCTGTTGGACAGAGGGAAGCTTGCCACAGCCACGAGTCTGATTTGTTTCATTATTCGTTTGGTAGTGGTTACATTTTTAATTGGAGTACACATAATTGTATTATTACATATAATGGACATTAAAGCGAATACGAAAACTAAGTTTTTAATAAATAATTGGTAACTCCAACCAATTAAAATTCAGTATAATATTGATTACAATATAGACCACACGTTCATTTAGCCGTAAATTGCTAGTATTATGTACAACGATATGTCAGGGGTCGCGGTCCGAGCGTGCGCTATAAACTATATTTGGACCAAGAATCAGTTACAGGTGTGCATTGCTTCATATATGCAGTATATTGTTTCATCTTCACCGTCACCATCATCCTCAACTCTTCCAAGGCCACCGCTAGACATAGGCTTCCCATCAAACATAAATATAAACAAAATATTCCTTCTGGTGCGGATTTTAAGAAATTGTCTGGAGAGACAAACAATAAATTAGACAAAGGCTTGCGCATGTAGCTAAATTAAAGTTTCTTACCCGATATGAAGCAGCCAACAGAGCTGTCGCGCCGCCGGGCGGGCCATGTTGAACTAATTGGTTTAATTCTACCATTATGTAGAACATGGATTAATGGACATTTAGATTATGGATGTTATTAATTTACGTTATTAACGTAAAGAAAAATCGTAACAACAAACACAGTAACATCATCATCATCAGCTATTTGCACTCCACTGCGGGACACAGGTCGCCTCTGAGAGCTTTGTCGCACCGTACCAACACCGCAACATCACGCTTCTGTTTACCCAGAGGTTTGGGCAGAACAATCTAGCAATAACTCCCATGGTGCACCAGTTTTGCTATACGTCCCAATATGGAATAGGAGATGAGACTGTAATCTTCGAACGGATAGAAATACTAGACTACTAGAAAATGTAGGTAAGAAAATTCCAATAGTACTCAAGTCGTGATTTGAACCAGGACTTCTCGATCTGCGGTCGCGCTTTCAACCAACAACGCAGCCAATATGTCATTTCAAAGGCGTAAAATACTAATGTCAGAGTAACACCATGAATTAACATAGTTCCTCGCTGCAGGTGGAGCCCCGCCCGTGTCCCACACCGCACAACATAACACATGCTTATTTATGGTGCGTTATCACTGTGCGTCATTGGCGGACCCCGATAACGCTAATTAAAACAGCTCTGCGGTCGAATTAAAAAAACGAATTCGATGGACATATCAGCGATAATTATGAATTATTGTACAGGAATTTTTCTGTTTAAGTACAAATGGCCGCGAAAGACGATGTGGCGACATCGCGCGGCGCCGCGGGCCGGCGCTAGTGTCGTTTGCTGCGACTACTCGTGTCTCCACAGCGCGATGTCAGTTGAAGACATATTCAAATGTTTTGTTCATTGTTAGCCTCATTGTAGTTTAGTTAAATGCAGTTAACCTCTACTATGCATTAGTCATATCAAAATATAACCCAGAATGTTCTACGTGACCCCAGTCGCACTGGTAGTCGTGACCACCATGCTAATGTGCCGCTTAGGATGCGACGCGCTGCCGCCGGCCGTGGGCCATGAGACCCGGCCATGGGCCATCACACTCGGCCATGGTCGCCCACTCGCGGCAGCGGGCTTTTCCTCTCGGACTACAATATAAACACCGCTAATGTAACGCCATTAAATAATAATTGTTGTAACAGTATGCTACTACAAGCATGTAGACTTAAGCAAACAATTAAGGCACAGACGCACGCAGTAATAATGCACTAGGTTTTCGTCCTCTAGTCGACAGCTGATCGAGAGTGGTCGGCCATCGTGGCCCCGCTCGGGGAGGCTTCTTTCATGCCCCCCATACATACATGAGGTTCCCGCCCGACTGCCGACATAGCAGTCGTACACTTACATAAGTCTTTCATGTCCGGAATAAATCTTCTCCGCTGGCAGAAAGAGACCCCAAACACCACTGACACATAATAGACGAGGATAGGGGTATCCGACTTGTTTGTATATTACGACGATAAGATTATACGCACATTAAAGGCTGACAAGCAGACAGCCGGGGTGTCAAACGGCAGACGGTCACTCTGCTAACGTTGTTGCTAGCGACTTCTACACATGTATACATAGACATGTAAACAATTGGAGAAGGTTTGCGTAGCCGCGGCCGAACTTATTTAAAGCCCATGTGATGGGCGTCGGGTTCTAGCCCTGGCTCGTAGCTAAGTCGTCATTGCGGATGCGCTTTCCCTGAGACCTCTAGTGACACAAGCGAACGCGGCACGGCGGCGGCGGCGCGCTGCGACATTGTTCTCAATAATAACTAAATAACAATTTTCCCTATACATTGATCACCCTTACGTATACTGACAACACAGTTTAAATCAACAGGAAGACGCGTTGACGTCACGCGGTGCAAAAGATACAATATATTGTTATTCCTTGTTTATAATTATTTGTTGTGTAAAACATCTATCCTACAGATGAATAGCGTTTGTTAGTTTTCCTGCAAGTTAAAACTTTTCATGGAGTGAACAGTTCTGGTACGAGAGTTCCCGTATCGCTAGAGTTACTCCGATAGTAGGTATCTTATTATAGTTGACCATTATAATAAGAATATCTTCGGATATCTCCCCACGCGGCTATTGATTCCCACGTAAGAATCAGGAAAGCTTGTACACATTAAGGTATTGCATGACTGCTTCGTTGGTTGGCTGGTTACAAGTACTATCGAGTTATATGTATACATACATACATATGTCATTTGATGCAGTATTGTTTTCTAATTCGAATTATGTATATAACTCATATTCGCATTTATTCGAGGTACGAGAAGATCGCTTTCCAGCGTCGATATATTTTATATAGACTAGCAGTGTCCCGCGACTTCGTCTGCGTGGAATTCTATAATTTTGAAATGTGTATTATGTAAAAATTATATATTAAATATTATATCTTTTTTGATACGTTGAGGTTAACTAGAAATACATTTTACGAAATTCTACCTTCAAATGGGATTGAAAAATCTCTTCTCTTCCCCTCCCCTTCCTCCTTTACCCATCCCCCTCCTCTCCTCCCCCCTTCCTCACGATCGTCCTCTCCGACATTGCGCCCCCGCAATTGTTATTGACGGTGGAATTTCGTAAAACCCGTTCTTAGCTGATCTCTACGTGGCGAAATAAATATTTCTACTAAATTTTAAGTCTCTAGGCCTTATAGTTCCAGAGATATAGTGATGAGTAACTATATAGGTATATAGAAAATCTCTAATATGGATATACATACATTAACCCATGTTTTACCCCCGTGGGGTAGAATTAAAAAAAACGATCAAACACGTAGATTTGTTGTCACATATATATTCTTTTTATTTATTGAAAGACTAAATCAAAAAAATCAGTTGTGCAACTTCATAAACGACAAAGTTTCATACAAACTTTCATAGCCTGTTTTCCGCCCTTAGGGGTGCAATTTCCAGAAACGATCAAACACATATATTGGTTTGTTCACGAAGAGCCTAAACCTAAAAGGTCAGGTGTGTAAATTCAAAACCGACGAAGTTTCATACAAAATATTTACCCCTATTTCATACCCTCAGGGATGCAATGCCTTTGGGCTATAATTTCCAGAAACGTTCAAAACCCTTCATTTAATTTATTTATTAAAAGCCTAGAATCTTAAATTTCAGATGTGTAACTTGAAAACCGACGAAGTTTCTTATAAACTTTCAACCCCTATTTTATCCATTTACCGTCGGAATTTCCAAAAATGTGTTCTTAGCTGATCCCTACGTGACAAATTAAATATTCATGTCAACTTTCAAATCAATCGGACCCACAGTTTTGGAGATATCGTGATGATTCACTATATACATAGAAATACTCTTATATGGATAGATAGATAAATATAGATAAAGTAACATCACTCCTGTAATCCCCGAAGAGATAGGCAGAGGAATGCAGAACACTCCCGCGTTTCACCGGTAACAATTCTCTATAATTATCTTTCTATAAATATAGATAAATACCTAAATAAATACTATTTCTCAATTCCGCAATATACATTTTAAGCACCTTATTCTACTCTTGCGTGACGCAAATCCAAAGTGCATAAATTTATTATTTTAATTCGTTAGTTGTGATTAACATAGTTGTAACAATCTCATATGCGACGTTACTTGAGCAGGATGACGTCCGTCGTCGTAGTCGCGCCGAAGTGCGAAGCGTACGCTTCGTGCGACCTTTTAATGACTTTACGAGCTCTAATTGTATGGTATAAGAGCTAGCAACGTCGGAAAAACAACAATTGTAAGAAAGCTATTTTCTATGCTCTCCCGAAAAGCATTAATGTAAATTTATTAATGTAAGTACATTGATATTAAGTATAAGAATAGAAGGAAATATCTGCTTAATGCTAGGAGAATAACAGGGTCTCGCATCGCATACCTATAATAAATTTACAAGATAATATTAATACATATATTAAGGTATTATTAAAATAAAAATTTAGGACGAATGATTTATTAAATAACTTGAATTACACAATACATTAAAATTTAATAACAAAAATATGGTATACATAACTAAGGATTTTTTACTACCACTTTGTAGATCAAGAACAATTTTCGAACAATTTTTGATGTCATTCAGATTTGGACAACAGGTTTCGGACGCAAAAACCCACCTTGGTTAAAGTCAAGAATATTTGAGCAGCTTTTATATATATAGCAAAACTCGATTAATGTTCATGGCCTACTTATTCGGCAAGAAATGCTATCAACAGACTCTACGTAGTTATTACTTTTATTAAAAGCCAATTTAACTAACACTGGGAGTGCTGTCTCCTACAGACCTTCCGGAGGGCGCTTAGGTGTAGGTGGTTGTGGTTGAACGGCGACCGGTAGTGCATACATACTTTTTTTTTTCTGTGTATACAGTTCAGGAGAAGGAGGGTGGAGGGGAGTGGGAGGGAGGGGCTAAACGTTGCGTATATTTCCGTCGATAAGCTTTTTCCTCTGTGCTGTTTATACTTTTAAGTACAAAAAAACATTAGACAAGACCCCAGATATTATTGA
>DWFO01005245.1:0-10686 GCA_018246595.1 Mimoniades nurscia nurscia
CGGGCCACCCCGAAAAACATACGTGAGTCTAGCCGTTTAATTTTTAGTCATGTGTAACACTCACGAAACATTTAACAATAAAAAAGGATGTTTTGTTATTTTCAGAATTATAAGTAAGTGGGCAATAAGTTGTCCCATTCCGTATCCCATGGCGGAACGTATAAAATAACTGGTGAATGGTCGTGGGAGTGTACTACACGCCTCTTGCTACTCCCTCGGGGGAACAAAGATGTGATGTTATATAAATGGGTTACAAAAAGGACGCACCTGTCACCATATGTTCGCAACGGTTACCGCGAGGAGCGTTAGGGGAACGAACTCAGGGTCGGCAGGTACGGGTGACCAGTGAGTGTGAAGAGTTAGATAACTATATCCATCTTTGGAACCGCTGATTAATTAGTATGATAGTTTTTATTCAAACTTTAGTGAAAAGCGAGTAATAAAATATACGTAACTTAGTTTAACTAGACAATTATCGGACCGGCACGTTGAGTTTGCGATATTACTTTTTTTTATTTATGGAATGATATATGTATAATAATAAAATATTGTTTCTCTACGATATATTAGTATTACTGGTACCTATTAATATGTTAATTTTGATGTTAGGAATTAGGGTTGTCCCTTTAATGGAAAAAATGGAGTTTCAATTTTGTTAAAAATGTTTGATTTGTAATCAAAACTAATTACTACTTCTTTTAGTGTAAAAGCTCTATAAAATTTAGAGAAGATATATATATTTTATTTAATTAATGAAGATAAACATGATCGTATAATGACTTCAGCTTTCAACGATAGCTTCCGTAAGTATTTAGACATTTCGACGGTGTGACATCCCTTACGTTATAGAAGTACCTTTAGGCGTTATTAAATAATACTTCCTCTGCGTTACCGATAGCGGGCGGGCGCCGCTAGCGTCGGGCACGTTCTCGGTCTGCCCCGATCACGTGGTCACAATGCGGTCACTGCGATTTAAACCTGTCGTACATCAAAACTAAAATTTTATGAGATCTTAATATCGTTTTTTGAAAAGGAAGTAAAAGAAGAAACAAAAGTTTATAAAAACGAGCAATCAGTTCCAAAATGTCCCTTTACACTAGCTGTTCTGAATATGCGCTCAATATATTTTAAAGGCCTTAAAATATTTGTCAATATGAACATATTTTTAATTTCGTTCCACTTCGCTTCATATTACACGCATTAATGCTGTCTCATATTTTTTAGTAATTGCTATAATAAAATTACATCACAATAGACTCTACATTGAGAAAAGATATTGTTCTTTGACGCTTCTTTTAGCTTACAACGTATAAATTAATCTGACAACAGCAGGGATCTAGCTAGGGGTGAATGGGAAAAAGTCCTCCATCATGGTACGGTTTTAATTGAATTACTGCACCGTCTCCGGTGACTTTGCCCCGTCATGGGATGGGTTAATGTGATCAAGACGTAGGTAACATGGACGTGGCAAGGCTTAATTTGTAAATATTGCTAGTGTGTCGTTTTTACGACTTTACCGTAGGCTCGAATAGTACCTGTCCATGAGATACGGAAACGTAAACCGCGATATATAATGATGTGCTTAAATGTCTAAAATGTATGTAAGACAGAACACAGAAGTAAAATTCTTTTTTTAGTTCTTTTGGTTCTGTGTGCTCTCTACCTTCCCGTTATGGATCCGGCGTTATAAATCAATAATAATAATAATTAAATAAAACAGAACAAATAAAAATATTTATGACAAAAAAATTATGTTACAGTTATTTTACATGCTACGATTTAATCAAGTTTTTCACGTGTAGAACAATATGATAACGTTTTAAAGTTTTGTCTCAAAGTGTGTCGTTATTGCGATCTGGACGTTACGCGGCTCCGGCGAAGTATTATACATATTATCTATAACTGTTACTTATACGCCGCCGAGGGCCGTCGTCGGGGACTGAACGCACCTGTCCAGTGGGAGTACACTAAAATGTGAGCAAATAACTCCACAGAGCTACGGTTCCTATTGATCTAAATACCTACAGATTAAATACAAAAATGTATAGAGTTGCTAGAAATAAATATAACGAAAATATATTGGCACTTTTAGTGAAACTGTACTTTTTCTACTTTGTGCTCTTCAGTTGTAATAATTTTATACCTGTTTTCTAATTACGCAAATTAAACATTTAATAAATATTTTATTACTAGGATTTTATTTCAATAAGTACATAATTACAATTTAAATGATGGAAGAGTGTAGTAAAACATTTTTATATCCTTCATATAAAATAATTCATATATATCATTATATTCAATGAAACGAAAGAAACAGTTGTATGGTGCTGTTTCTGTATTGACATATAATGACCTAACAACTCGACGAAATAAAACGTAATTTGAACTATATTACTAATCAATGTAAGGTTGAGTATCTTGTGAAGCCACGCAACCGCGCAGCCCCGGGCGCGGAAACAGCGCGTGCGACGGCCCGCGGGGGAATGCCTCCGATAGTCATTAACTTTCGACGATTGGAGGCATCCCAATGATATATGCTCGGGATGTGCCCCATGCTTATGTAATGACCGACGACGGTGTATTATTATTACGGATACGAAACATTCGGGAGGCTGTGTCGTGTTATGCTCCATTGTTTTCACTTGTAACTTAGCTCGGCGATATTATAGTTTTTCGAGCGTTTGAATAATTTACGCTCTATTATTGTTTGAACAGATTCCGTTCAACATTTAACAATTTCTTTAAAACGTGTGTTTTAAAAAATAAATCCAAGCTTTTATTTTTTATCATTATTTGGTTTTTTTTTCTTTATCATGGATTATGTACACATAAAATATATCGTATTATTTTATGAAGTTCCTGAGTTGACGCATAACAAAACCAAACTGCTGATCTAAATTATCATTTACAATTCTGAGTGTTCCCTATTAATATTTACCACGTTGTATCGCATTAAACACGGAGAGTGAACTCCCGAAAAAAAAGCCGTTCGAATGAATCCATGTGCCAAACGATGTGGCTTGAATGTAGGTACCGGTAAGCGAGCACCAGAAGGTCTGATCTATATAAGGGCCCATGACAGGGCGAACATGAGGCGTCGTCGCGTGAGTGTGATTCGGCGAATCGATTGTTTTAGCAGCGATATGCCAAAAATCGCGTTTTGTTTTGGCTACGGCTGTCGCTAACCCGACTTAGTCACGGTCCGCATCGCTGGAGTTGTTCAAGAAATTAAACATCACGTTAGTTACCAAGGGCCCTCCTGAAAATTATTAATTCGCTAACAACTGACTTACCGTGAGCATTCAGGTACGCTTATGTTCCTGAAGTAACCTTGAAATAATATTTACCAAGGCTTATTGTACCCCGAAAGGAGTACATATATGTTGTCCAGTAAAGTCTACCGCTGTTCTATTGAGTACTGTGAAGAATTTAGACTATAGATGTATAGATGACACTTAAAATGAGAAGTTTGTTCTAGAACAATTTCGTCATGACCGGCATGTGACGTCACGAGTAAAAGTCCGATGGGAGTTTCCAGTCTACTTCTGGTGCACGTTCTGACACTACATAATCAAATTTATTTTAATTAAAGTGCTATTAAATTAGTTGCAAAAGGAGTACAAGACGGGAGGCGTTCCAATTTCGGACTTGAGGGGAGGTGACTTCGTACAGAAATGGTCACATTGTTCAACAGCTTGCGCACTGTCCTTTGGCTATAATACCAATTACAGAAAAAATATTTGTGTCAGGAAAGTATATCATTCACTATAAATACATACAAAACAATATTTATTGCTTAAAATAAATGTGCCTTGAGAGATGTTTATCGTATTTTTTTTGACGATCGGTAGTATATAAAAAAATATCGTGGACGCCGAACATCGATCCCTGAGCTTATCCGTCCGCCATCGACTCGTACGCAGCGCGCCTCCGCGTATAATTTGGTGGCCAGAAATTCGTATTATTCTAATTACCGAATGCTGATCGCCGGTCCTGGGCGGGGCGGCACTAAATCTCCGCTCTCCTAAATCGATTATGGGTATTACTAGCCTAGAGCCTCCTCTCTTTGTCTCTGTCTAATGTCGGATCTCTCATTTTGGATACGGTCTTCCGCGGTTCATTGTACTCCATGCGCGCGCGCATGATAACTTTACGACAACCGAACCCTTCCCATGCTTTTGTTAATGATAACAGGGGAATACTCAATGGGCATCTCTTTTGTATTGCAGATGTTTAAGGTTATGTTTGTGTACTATAATTTAAATAGAGGTTAGCATGTAATACATTTTTTAAAAGGCATCTGCCCGCTAACTTGCTTTGTGAATCTTATTGATCACAGCCAACTTTTTATATAAGTGTTAATGTTGTAACTGTTAGGCTACAGATGAGGGTTAGGTAAATGTTTAATGTGTTATTTATTTGCGGGTGAACTTTGTTAAATTTGAACCTAAAACGACACTGGTAATATAAATCACACTGACGCTATATTCGGCTACAAAGTAAAGAAGGCGGTGTCTAATTGTAACGCCCGGTCACGTTTGCTCGTCTATTTTCTCACTGTCGAGATCGAATTGTGCGATTTTCTTCCGAGTTTGGTCTATAGAAATCGTACCTGCACTAATTGCTCTGAGGATTCCTGAGATCTTGTCTATTAGTGTGCCGCGCCTCAGAACTCGAATTGAATCTCGTCCAGCCAAAATGTTGAACACGAGTCAATTAGTGAGTTTCCCGCCATCCATCGTCGAGATTATCATAATATTAATGGAGCACGCTCTGGTAAGCAACGCTGCGCGCCCACTTTCACACTCGACGGGCAATTCGGTTAAGGTTATGTTTGAGGTCGATTTATCTTTCAAGAGAACGAAAGGAGGATGTTGCACAAACAGAATGTGCGTCAGTTACATATGATAAAGGATAACAGTTATAAAGTACGTTAAATCTGTTAGTGTAGATGAATGTATACTCACCTACAAAGACACTAGTCAATTTACAATTCTAAGGTTGTTATAACTACGTAATAGACAATTCTTATTGTTCTTAGCTACATTTGACTCCGTTATTCGAGTACTGTGAATATATTTTCGAATTAATGAATGTTTCAAGTACTGCATATGAGTGTTTACTGTTGATTCTCTTACATCATACTTGTCTGTACGGCATTCCAGCTAAAGCTGACTTGAATATGTCATTTAAAGTATTTTGTGCTGTGTTGTGGGAATTGCTCGCTAACGACTTGTAATGTTTATTGCAGCCTGTTCGAGCAGGAGATCATGAGCTACGTGCCGGCGGCGGGCTGCGGCGCGGGCGCTGCGCCCTCGCCGGCCGCGTCGCCGGCCGCCACGCGCACCACCCGCGCGCCTGCGCCCCAGCGCCGTGACTTTGAGGCGAAACTGCGCGCCTTCTATCGGAAGCTTGAGAGCAAGGGCTACGGTCAGGGCCCCGGGAAACTAAAGTAAGTTCTGTTTATACTTAGCTTAAGCCAAACCAGACAGACGTCCAAAATTCGACTTAAAATACTTCTATGAAAGCCTTGTACACTTTATCTACATATGTGACGTTAGATGTAATGATTTTTATTCAGAGCTTTTAAATCAATATTTAAAAGTCTACACAATATTCTTACGGTCATTATGTAAATCTTAGAAATGTATCGACGAAGACGAAACTAATCAAGTTGCCGCCGCGCATTGCAGACTACACATCCGGCGTGAGCATCTTCTAGAGGATGCGTTCAGGCGTATCATGTCCTGTGGGAAGAAGGAGCTTCAGAAGGGGAAGCTGTGCGTCCTGTGGGACGGCGAGGAGGGACTGGATTACGGCGGACCGAGTCGGGAGTTCTTCTTCCTGTTGTCGCGGGAACTCTTCAATCCGTACTACGGCCTCTTCGAGTATTCAGCCAACGATACTTACACCGTCCACGTGTCGCCCATGTCCGCCTTCGTCGACAACCATCACGAATGGTAAGTGACGAAACCACATTCAATTCACGAGACCTTGTTTGAGCACACGCTCAATATGTGTAATTCACCTACGCAGATGTAACTCGGCAAAAAATTCAATTAGGGTACAGCTTAGAATATTACATACATGTAAAGAGACATAAATTGACCCGTTTGGTAACTTGTTTTAATTGAATTCTTACAAAGTCACACGCATAAAATATGTTCTTGTTGGCATTTAGAAAATTAGCCAAACCTATAGCCTACCGTTACGTAGGTTTCGTGTGACATCACCGGTTGGAAGATCTTAGGCGATTTGGTCGTAAAATTCAAAGCAATTTTTCCTCACGGCGCCGTCTCCTTATTACTTGTATTCCGTTCATTAGAACTTCCTCTACCCTTATTTAGATTTTCTAGTAGTGGCTCGGAGTCTGGATGTGTGCCTGGTGTATGGCAATAGGCTCACCACCTATTCCATAGTGGGACGTAAAAGTAACTGGAACGTGGGAGTGTTCTACAATACGTTTCTCTGCCTACCTCTTTGGGGATTAGAAGCATGATATTAAGTTAAGAATCATATTACAGTACGTGTACATACAGTCACGTTGAAAACAATGGCCTCAACTCGACTTTCTTTTCTCAATCAAACGACTGAAATAAGTAGCCGTCGTCCACGGCTGTACGCGCACCAACGTGTCCCGTCTGCCTGGATTCGTGCGTTACTCAAACAGTCGAGCGAGTGAAACGTGAAAAGTGTAATGTAAGTTTGTGTAAAAACTCGCTCAGTCAGTTAGTTACATTGTGTAAAATATTCATTCACATCGTAATGCTTTAGCCAGTTTTTAAGTAACATATCTGTTTTATAGCAACGAATATACATCAATATTCGGTGTCGACGGTATAAGCAAGTGACAATAAGTTGAGATATCTACAAATTGAGTTGAGATAGCGACAAATAAAAAAATTCAATAATTCTTTTAAAGTATAGTTTAACACAGCTGTATTGCTTACTTTATGATATAAACAGAATTTTTATCTACATTTTAAAGGTGTACTTTTACCAGACATATTTTTTGTCACGTAACACATTGCTAACTAGAAAGATAGAACTCAACGATGCCCAGTATTACACGCTCTTATTTATGGGCTTTAAATTTACTTGACAATGTACATTTATAATAATCCATATTAGTGAATTTGAGATTTTTTGAGCTATACAATAAAATTTTAATGCCGTACCTACATACATATCGAGCACAATCTATTTAGGGCGCGTTCACAACAATTTGTTTCTCGTATATTTGATCCGCGGCGGGGGGGTCATTGCACCTTTTAATCAATTGGAAGTGCGTTTTAATTGTCATTCCCGTCCACGGCGTTCGGGACTTCCGTTCATTGTTTCCACTATATACACACATGCACGTGTTATATATTTCTATGGTACATTTTTTTATGTAACAATATCTTTGCTTTGTTGTGAGTGTGCTTCTTCGTTATTGTTAAATAATATTAGCTTAATAATATTGTGTTATTAAAATATTGACATGTAAGTAACTGGAGTATGCGCACCAAATTAATATAAGTTTGTAGAATATATACTATTGAAGATTACACACTCATGGTCATCGACATCATCAATAGTGATGTAAGTGGTCAGTGTACGCGGTGGTGAGTAAGTATATTAGTTTAGTGTAGTGACTTAGTCAAGTTGTTAAAATTGATAACTGAACACACTTACATCTTTCTACTATTCACATTTCTGAATAATCGTATGTTATTATTAATGGCAATAATGATACAATTCGCGATAGCATTGTTTCTATTTACATGGATAATTATAATGTATGTATGTGTCTTACATTGATTGATTAATTACAATTTAGTTTTGTCTTTGTATACGAACGCCGCCGTGTTATCAGTTCGTGATAACAAAGTATCGATCGAAAAGGCACTAGGATAAAATAATAATAGAGAACAATTCAAAGCCTTATGGCGTGCAGGCATGTGAATGTGCCCTAAGTAGAGTCTTGTAGGCGCACCCGCACGCTGGTGAACAGTGGCAAGCTCGGTAAATAATGGCGGGCTTTAAGAGCTTAGTTTTACTAACAAATTAAAAAAATATTAATAATGTCACAACGCAACAGCATGACTTTGTTTTCCCTAAGGGATAAGCAGAGAGATGCGGTGCACACCCACGATTCATCAGTTACCATTCTTCCCATCATGAAATAATAATTAATACTTAATAGTAAACAATAATTAGAAATGTTATTAAAAAAAGACAAAACATGGGCGAATTTATATGTAGATCCGATACTAAAAAAAATAACTGTTAACAAGACTATTCAGTTTAGTGATTGCGATAAAAATTACGTTCATGTTGTCGTCGATTATTACAATTTATTACGGTTTGACTTGACAAAACTAAACGTCATTCATTTTGTGAAATTAGCTTGCAGTTATGCATAGATGTAACAATGGATGTAATAATGGGCTAAAATATATATATGCATACATACTAAAACTACAGACTACAACTGTTGTATTGTTTACATTCATGGTCTGAGTGAATTGTTGTAATACCTGTCATGTGTGCAGATTGTTAACAGTTATCCATTAAGTATCTATTACAATAGCACTATACAACATTGTTTACGCATAGCTCATTTGGCGGGAAAATCTAAAGACGCTCGATAGAAGTAGGCATACTTGCGTTACTGGAATAGTGTTTTAGTCAGTTTTAGTAACCATATAAGTCCCACGCTAAGAGAGATCCGACATTTATCGGTTAATAAAAAAATACACAAAAAATATTTTATCAACAAATGAATGTGGTATAGTGTTACGTTTGTCATCACATCGTAGCCCAACCCCTCCCCCCGCCGCCCTTTTACGTCGAGCGTACGCAAGTCGCGTCGCTCCCAAATGATCGAATTACTCAAAATATCGGGTATCTGTCAAACAGTCGCCGCACGCTCTCCTCAGTAGGCTGTACCTACGTGATTTTTTCCTTGTATACTATTGAAATATGCGGATAGGAATGAAATCGATAATTTAGTTTTTTTTTATTACAACTTAGGTTTTTATCTGCTAAAATGTGTACTCTGTAAAGTGTCTGCGAGTTTAACGCATTGGGAATGATAAATTATTTATACAAATTGAACATTAGTACTTTATGGTAGAACTAACGAATCTATCATAGTGTACTCTCGCAGTGAATACTCGTCGGGATACATTGTAATATTCGTAATCTAATGTCTTCCACCTTCCTGACCGAGCTCGTGACGTCATACGAGTCGCGCTACTAGCGACTCTGGTCTTTGGGATGCGGGATACATGCTGTGAACTGAGTGTGAATGTGAACGTACGAGTTCAAACGAGATCTCAAACGAATTCAGAGACATGAGAAATTGGCGTTAAATATAATTTTATCACGCCCACTTTGGACAAGACGTATACTCTAATTAAACGTTTATTTATACATATACATTTGTACTACTTTTTTCCTGTTTAGAATGCCATTTGTGATTTTAATTTTATTGCTTCCGTTCTATGATAATTTAAACGCAATTAAAAAACAGTAATAAAATTAAATCGGTGACATAACAACGACATTTCAAGTTTAATGGCACAATAAACGGGGCGCAGTTAAAGTCGGAGTTTAAAAAATAGTCGTCACAGAGACGCGACCAGCCCTCGGGTGGAGGCTCCGCATAGGTGTTTAATGCGGCACGTTTGCGGCAGGTTCCGGTTCTCGGGGCGCGTGCTGGGGCTGGCGCTGGTGCACGGCTACTTGCTGGAGGCGTGGTTCACGCGCGCGCTATACCGCGCGCTGCTGCGCCTGCCGCCCGCGCTCGAGGACGTGGACGCGCTGGACGCACAGTTCGCCGCGTCGCTGCGCTGGCTGCAGGTACCCTACCTATTTCCTTACACTTTTTCTTCCTTAAAATGGTAACATAAAAGTTTCTTAGACGCAAATTGGTCTGACTTTATCAATATAAACCTCTATACGAGTCTTTCATCTCTCTCTACTTTATTTAACATCATACGCATTAATAATAAGTAAATTATTTACAAACATGTAAAAAGAACATTAATAAATATACACCTATCATTTTTCGCTCTTTCACTGTCAAATTGAAGAAGCAACAGAGAGGTTGACCTAAAAATTAAATATAGAATGTAGAGGGCGCTTATCTTTTGTATTTCCCCTTTCGATCGTAGGAGCAAAAGAATTTACATAATACGTTGTAGTAGGTAAAAACACAAAGCAAACGCACGTGGGCTAAGTATGTGGTAATAATAGATGACCTATATTACTATTGTGTATGATCCTCGTATACTTTTTAAATAACTTTCAAATATAAAAAAGACGGCGCCTTTTAATTTGCATTTATCTAAAAATAGTGAATGGGTATTCCAAACGAGTCGTTGACACGTCGGGAACCCGTTTCGCCCGCAACAGTGGGAGGCGACTGATAGCGTTGTGTGTGCAGTCGGCGCGCTGCGTGTCGTCGCTGGAGCTGACGTTCGCGGTGTCGGAGCGGCTGGCGGACGGGCGCGTGCTGGAGCGCGAGCTGAAGGCGGGCGGGCGCGACGTGCCCGTCACCGAGCGCAACAAGAAGGAGTACCTGGAGCGCGTGGTGCGCTGGCGCGTGCAGCGCGGCGTCGCCGACCAGACCGAGTGGCTCGTGCGCGGCTTCCACGAGGTGCGCCCACCGCACTGCTCTTACAATCTTCACTGACC
>DWFO01005246.1:0-10685 GCA_018246595.1 Mimoniades nurscia nurscia
AACGTAACTGGTGAAACGTGGGAGTGTTCTACATTTCTCTGCCTACCTCTTCGGGGATGACAGGCGTGATGTTACGTCATTGTTTTTGTCGTGTGTCAAATTATTGATTGGGATTCGGCAAACCAACTCTGAATAGATACTTCCTATACATGTGCAATTTATCTTAGGACACATCTGCTCGTACCATCAGACAGCAAAAATAAAAAAATAACAATGCTAGTAAGTTTCAGTCCGTTACGTCCTCATCTTTGCTTTAATTAAAAACTTCCTTACCATTCCTCAGCTGACGATCGGCAAATTAGCTCCGTGAAGACGGAACAAACATTAATTAAAGAGTTGGTTGTAGGTACTTCTCCTTTGTCAAAGTTACAGCTAAGCTATTAATACTCTGTCAAGTTTTTCATTGGGCCATATTCTTATATAAAAAAATCAGAAGTTTGTAAAGAAATGAAATTAAAGTTGTTGTGCAATACAACTATTCAGGACAATAATTATAGTAATAAACAAGACACTAATCATTTAATTAATAGATCGATCGAAAATGTAAGTCTCCATAGAACATTTAAATAGTAATAAAAATTAAAATGGAAAATGTTAATTTACTGAATTTGTGTCCGGTGTATGGCAACAAGCTCACCACCTACTTCACGGCAATAAACGTGACTGGTGAAACTTGGGAGAGGACTACATTCCTCTGCCTATCTCTTCAGGGATTACAGGCGTGACGTTCCGTTAATATACTGATAGAGAAAGCCAATCATTGACAACTTCAAGGCTTCAATATTTGTCTCGTGTTACAAAAACTATTAGAAACGAAGATCCAGTTCAATTATTTGAATTGCGTCTATACAAACCGGAGGCACGCGATAAGTGGCGATCACAGGAAGTTCTCCACGAACACTCTGTAGTTTAAACGTTATCAAAACAGCCTGTTCCAAGGCGGCCCCGATTATCATTACTACGTCTTGGGCCCAATATTAAATACGTTCAAAATGCAAATTGTAATGTATTGATTATAAAATAATCATACTCAGGCGTTTTTGTGTATTGTTTGTTAATGGAATAAGACGTACTCGTATTTTACGTATATTAACTGTTGATGTAATTACAGATTCAATTCCAAAAATGTACAAGGCTAAGTAATAGCGCGTGATAGACAAAGCAAGAAGTGGTACTAGACTGTAGAATGAGTACCTATGAGGACGTGTAATATGTATAGTTACAATTGCAAAAACTCCGAGCCACTACTACAAAATCTATGTTAGAAAAATCCAATATTGCCCGACGCAGCATTTGAACTCAGGACCTCTCGATCGGCAGTCGCGATTGCAACCAACACGACCAACGAGGCAGCCAATAAATATCCTACTGTACAAACAGACAGAAAGCATACGTGAATAATTGTTGTATGAAAATGTATGAATATATAAAAACACAGTTACAGACAAGCCTTGTGTTGAGGTCGAACTCCTTCTCTGTCAAAAGCTCTCGGGAAATAACGAGCGGGACGTGAGATTGATTTAAACAGAAATTGTTTTTTTAAAGAATCTGCCTAGGTTTCATCAACAGTAGGCTCGCTGTAGGTTTTCCAGAAACTGAAGTCTTCGGGGATAATAAGCGTTCTTGAAGAATCCTACCTAGGTCTCTTTATGAGTAGGTACCAGCAATTGATAATTATTGAAGAATTTTTCAATTTTTTTTGCTATTGGCTATTTTTTAACGCATTTGGTCAACCGTTTGGTAACTGTTCGATTGTTTTCTCTTTTATACTGATTGTGATTTCTTTTATAGTTAATCGCAACATGAAATGTCTAAAAGTAACATTTTGTATGTAATTTTTTACTGCTTTTTGCATATTAATTTATTTTATTTTATTCACAAATTATTTTTATTATTTATTCACAATATAGTTAAAAAGAATAATTTTAATTCCATTCGTATGTTTGAAATGAGAACATATAGTTAGGTGACTGGAAAAAGGGTACTCGTAGCGGCGTATTTTTAGAAAGGTTTGTTTTTAGGCCACGCTCGAGTAACTCTTGAATACTCTTCAGCTGTAACAAAGCCACTCTATTTTCATAGCTTTGACATTTGTCCGTATTTGGTCCTTACTTCGTAAAAAATATATTGTCTAGTGACTAAATCCATTGAGTCTTCACACTGAGAGTCCAATATCAGGACTTATATTAAGTGTGTAATGGTTATTTTTATACACAATGTAGCAATACATTTCGTAACGATTTAATCCATTGAATGTTTACTTATTGTTCTATGCCAGAACTCCGTATATTACGCGCAATGGATCATAAACAATGACAAATTCACGCAACCCAGCTCCGGTTCAGATTTCGAAATTAGCAATATTGTTGTGAGTCAGACCAGGTCCGTTAGCGAGCGCCCGGAATCAAAACCGGACTTCGGTGTTTGCAAATCGGGACATCGATTACTTAAGGAGCGTTTAAATTCAAATTAAACATGTATGTATATTGTACATCTAACCCCTATTGGGGGTCCCATAGTGGGACGTGAACGTAACTGGTGAAACGTGCGAGTGTACTACACTCCTCTGCCTACCTCTTCGGGGATCACAGGCGTGATGTTACGTTATGAATATGCAATTATAGATATATAGTACAAATACTTTACAACAAACAATTATTTGAAGGCATTAGCTCTTTGGGCGGCGTTAGACTTCTGGGAAAGGTCTAAGCTTTTAAGCCCTAGGGCGCTATGCTTGGATGAAAACCAACCATTTGTAACTAAATTTCTACGCGCATCATTTAAACCAGACAGACACAGGTTAAAGCTTTTATACTTTGATTATTCAGATCCTAAGTTTCTTAATCGTTGTGCTGCAGATTCCTATAAAATCATCATAACATTGAACCATATGTTTTCATAGTCGCCACGCGCCATACGTCAAGATAATGCAGTGTTGTGTGAATAGTGGAAAATGTCAACAATTAAACAAACTTATCGCCCGTATGTTTTCACGGTCGTTTGACTCAACGAGACAGCAAACTGCCGACAAGAATCGTATCGAATTCGAATTTTTATAGCGGGCTTAGATATCCATGCGAATGTTCGACCGTGTGCACTTACTCGACTGCCTCGTTGGTCGCGTTTTAAATATTTATCGGTCACATTGCTAATATATTTTTTCTCATCATCACCTATCTCAGTTCACTTGTAGACTTTCCTACTAATGTTAATCAATGCTTTTCTAATTTCCTAATTTCCTTAATAATGGTTTTAAATGTAATGGCTGTTGTTTGGATGTTGCTTACTCTGAGAACATTTTTTAATACCCGCGCTCCACAGAACTGTGATATTATTCGCTAAAATGGTAAAAATGTTCAAAAAACCAGTGCCTTGTAGCGACATACATATTTCACACACAGGCGTTCTTTAAACTCTTATTCAAAGCTTTTCTCGCGCACCAATAGCTCCGACAAAGGAACTATGTTAAAAAGGTTATTTCTTTTCTAAAGCATTATTCTGCGAACGTGAGAGATATTTAATCGCTTTATTGCTCTAGTAAATGAAAGAATCTGTACAGAATTAACGCAACTAAATTGCGCTGCAAACGGAGAGAGTTTATCATTATTTTCACGGGAAACCGTTAAAGTAATTCGTTTATTATAATTACAAAGTATATAAAATCTTTTTTTACTATACTTTTAATACGTTTATTATACTTTTTACATTAATTAAGAAATAAGTCGCGGGCAGAAGGTGCAAGCGATTGTCATTTGTGGATAACTTAAACGTAACTTACCTGGAAATGAATTGATACCGAAAACCAAAGGACGATTAGAGTAATTTAATATGTTAATAAGACTATTAGTGAGTTTTAATTGAATACGAAGAGTGCAGTAATAGTATTACTTGTAGACATTAGATTACTTAGTATTAGTTAGACGGAGTGCAGTTAATGTCCGTCCTATATCTAATGAAGTTTGTCCTATTTGAGGCTAACTACCGAGGCGTCGCTATTTCAGTTAAAGTAAGTACATACTTAGATTGTATTAAGATTTTATCGCTGTTATATTATATTCAAAGAGGGATTCATTGTTCCCATTTCGCGTGTTATTGCACATAATCATGAAATAATAGTTGTTTTCATGATCATTATGAGATTTTAGAAATCACTAGATAATAGCGGCTTCTATGACAATGTTTAATTGAAATATTCAAACACAATCCTTAAACCACCACCACTGTGGTTACCCTAATGTATCAATTAATTTCACAATTCGATAACTAGTGTGAAAAATCGTTGTGGAGTAAACTTACGTAATATTCTTCTGTTTGGAAACGGAACACCTGTCAGCAAACACGTAACATTTTCCACGGGGATTGTATTAAAGTAAATTATATTAGTGGGTTCGATTCCCCACCGAAAACGAATATATATGCGATAAGCATCAGTATTTGTTTAGTGACTGAGTGTTAAAAAAGTATTTGTAAGTATACATACATACATTAATATGTATACATATATGTAGTTTATTACGCGTCAGTTGCCATTATACAAGCTGTATAGAGATATAGAAAGGAAATACAATATATGTAAATTACTTTGATTACTATAGTCATTATTTTGTTTTACTTGTTTATGTTCGCCTCAACTAGAGCTTGTCATGTGGTAGAGTGACACGTGTAGAGACGGTAGAGTATATGAAAAGTTCTCTACCATAATAAGGGGCTGTAGCCATTGAGGCGCTGGTACCAGAATATCTTCGATCAAAAGAACAACTTTTATAAGAAACTTTAAGTTTGTTTCGCACGCGGTATGCAGTTTGAACAGTTGACAAATTGCATTGTACTCGTGTGGAAGGAAAATTTATTTATGTAAATATTTATTTATTTTTAATAAGAATTACATGTTAACCTGTACCAACGTGTTCAATTGATTTATAAAATTTGAAAACAGCACGCTGTTCCAAAAAATCTAGCTGTAATTGGAAAGTGATCTTAAGTACATTAATGAATTACGACTGTATTTTATCGGTTATTACGAGTAGACTACCAGTATTGATAAAATTTTACACCTAGTGGCAGAGCAAACACTTCTAAGTACTCATCATACAAACATTTGTTCTGCTCGAGAAGTGAAACCACAGCTTCCGGCTTAGTCGTTAAGGTTACTAACCAATGGAACGATAAGCCAATCAAACCAACGTTAGTTTCCACACCTAGTTCCTTATTGGGTACGCAGAGAGTCAAATACCTTTATTCTTCCATTCTGATATACTTACTCTGCATTCATCTCTCTATTCGTACACGCACGCCAGTTCTGAAGACTTCTGCTCCATTATCAACCAATAACTGTCTGTCATATTTGATAGAGGTTGGTGAATCTCTAGAATTTCTTTGGTAGCTGCATTCAACAACGACCGCGTTGTATTGCGACTTGGTGACATTCACGCAATATTTTAAATTCTCAAATAACTGTTTAGCATCGGCTAAAAGGATTGCATTCAATAGTGAGATAGAACGTAACATCGCTCCTGTAACCCTCAAACAGGTAAGCAGAGTAGTGCAGAGTAAGCAGAGTAATACACTCCCACGTAGTTACATTTACGTCCCACTGTGGAATACACGGTGAGACTATTGCCATATCCCGGGCACAAATCTAAACTCCGAGCCGCTCACAGACATTTACAATTAGAATAATTCAACAGTACCCCACCCGGGATTCGTATCCATAAACTCTCGATCAACAGTCACGCTTGTAACTACTGGACCGACGAGGCAGACAGGAACAATAGACAGCTATAATGTTTGTTTTCATTTATCAAAATATGCGTCGGTAACCAACAATCTACACAACAATGCGTGTCCGATACGGGGCCATTGTCATTGTGGCTGCGCTGAGCATGTTCCGCTAGTGTGGCTAATATACATTTCTAGTATGAGATAATTGATTTAATTTTTGATATAGACTTTTTTTATCATAGAAGCTCAAGCTTCTGTATTGTGAAAGATTTTTTAGATTTATCAAATGAAAGATAATAACATATACATATGTAAATTAATAAAGGACAAAAAAAATTCACTTGTAAAAAAATCAACTTTTTCAAACTGATATTATTTTTACGTTCCTGGGATAAAAAGGTCTGAAAAACAGGACGGTCCTGTGGAAATTGACACGTGTGCTGACAATACGCGTGGTATGCGGCATGTTTACACACAGACTGCATATTTTCTACATATACATAAGATGATTATATTGTAATTTTCATTGCTGTTTTATAAATGTATTTAATAGATTGTACGTAGTTTTGTTAACCTTGTCGGTAATGTTGGAATGAGCCGTCAAAATTAGCCTGCTCATATTGTTTCAGAATTTTATCGTCTAGTATTAAAAGCTAATTTACTCGTTCACAATGATTACAAAAGTAGTCTCTAGATAAGTAGCGTAATAATATTGTAATTAAAATTTTAATGGATTCGCTAGTAGTTTGCTAATACAGATTGTAAATTTTTATTGTTTAGTAAGGAAGTCTAATTTACTTCAAGGATACTAAGGTATCTCAATATAATATGGTCTATTGAATGCCTCGTTGGTAGTGTTGGTTGCAAGTGCGACTGCCGATCGGAAGGACCTGGGTTCAAATCTCAGGTCGGGCAGTATTGTACTTCACTAACATGATTGTCTAGTAATGGCTCGAAGTCTGGATACATATCCAGACCGGGCTCATGTCCGGTGGAAGGCAATAGGCTCACCACCTATTCCATAGTGGGTCGTAAAGGTAACTGGTAAAACGTGGGAATGTACTATCCTCTGTCTTAACTCTTCAGGGATTACAGGGGTGATGTTACGTTGGTTAATTAATATATTAATTGAAACATGTTTGGTCTAGTATAAATGTCAAATTCACTAACACTCGAGGGATCTTCCCTTCTTAACTAGATACAATTTATAAGGAATTTAATAATTGTTACTGGCACCAAGACTTTGTCGTTTATGTGGATTAAAACATATTTGACATATTCTCTTGCAGACGAATCTAGGTCAATTTGATGTGGCATCTAATCGCATCAATCGTAAAATTCAAAACAACTCATCTGATGATGCCGAATGCCGACAATAACTCATTATTGCCTGATAATTAATTTTCGAGATCTGATCGCTGATTGGCCAATTCTGCGAGGTTTTCCTCAGCGGCCGTTACAATTAGATTCCCTTGTGTTCGCGGTCATGTCATGATATTTGAAAAAAGTGACCCCGTTTCCATGAAGCGTCTGGAAAAATCTGAGTGATTAAATTTTAATTTGCTGTTTATGACATTCATTACGCCATTACTCCGGGCTCTTGACAAGATACGATCGAATGCCAGATTATATCCTCACAGAGTTGTCGTGCAGAGCAGACTAGCTCAGTGGTTTACAATTCAGCTTCATACTCTGGGGTTCTGAGTTCGAATCCTGGCGCGCTCTGCGTACGATTAATCGCAGAGTGCTTAACTCTCCTTAAGAAGCTCCGAGTCAAACAGATAAAAAAGTAACTTCACTCCTGTTATCCCCGAAGTGGTAGGCAGAGGAATGTAGAACATTCCCACGTTTCATCGGTTACTTTTAAGTCCCACGATGGAATTGGTGGTGAGCCACTATTAGAAAATCTAAATTAGAAAATTTAGTAGTGCCCGGCCCGGGAATCGAACCCAGGACCTCCCGTTTGGCAGTCGCACTTGCAACAAACACGACCAACGAGACAGTAAAACAGATAAAGATGTAAATAATGATGATCACGATTTCACATGTGTTTTATCTAAAAAACTGGCCATTTTACAATTAGTTCAGTTTCAATAATGTAAGTATTCAAATGAAATCATTGAACGTATAAAGAAAATGTAAAGCGAGATGGATCCAGACTTATCTAAATGGTCGCCTTACTCGGGCTGTTGCATCATACTTTCAGAATCCTTTCACGCTGAAAGCTCTTGAGAATATTTCGGCACTGAAAGTTCTTTGTGATATAAATTCCCTCGTACGATTTATGATTGGCTTTATTTTAATACTACTTTTATAATTGTGTTCGCCCTTGCTAAACTTTTGTGTGAAAGAAACAATGTATTGTTTTACTTTCGTGAGTTTCTAGTTTCATCATTAAATTGTGTCGGGGCTTGACACAATTAGCCCGACTAGTTTCAGATATATTCCAAACCCTGTAAGGACCTCGAGGTAAAGTTGCCATCTCGTGTTTGATGTTATTGTCGCAACTAAATGCCGAATACATTATACTATGTATGTAGGCGCAATTCTCGAAATTGAGTCTTGGCTAAAATGTTTTAGATCCTGGAAATTTACATATCTGAAAATAATAATGTCTCTTCTCGCTCGACGAAAGGTTGGGGTGAAAATCCCGTTCTCCACGATATACCGTACGTGCACAAATTAAAAATGAACAGACATGACCGTCTGCGCGGCTTTATTATTCTAGACGATCCTTTCCAAGCCAAATATCTCAACATTCCAAATATGAAATATTTACATCCGGTAAATGTTCAATCCGTACATCATTTTGAACGAAAGATTTAAAAAAATATGTAATCCAGTAAATTACGATTTTGCATATGTTATTAAATTTGCTCTTTGTCTTCCTCATAAGCGAACTGACGTTATGATATACTAATAATAGCAGGAAGACTTAAATTACGACAATAAACACTGTTCATAAATATATATTTGTTTTGGAAATGATTTGGATTTAGAAACTCACTGGTGTTCAAAAAGTAATTTTCTTCAGCTACAGCGATACTTAATTCGTAAAATACATCACGTAGAAGTCTTACAGCTAACATCTATAAAAAGCGGGAGTTTAATGAGATAGTTGAAACGGGGCTCGTTTGTTCTCTGTATTCAATTAGAATTGTTTCTGAGGTTAGTAACTTACGCCATTTGCCAAGAATAGGTTTATCCATAATGTCCATTATCACGGAATAACAGCTTAGATCTGAATTTACAGATAATGCTTTGACTATGCACTGTTCAAATACTACATATAATATGAATGCTAACTACTGACTGAACATACATATTTATTCTCAGGCTACGTATTCATTGATGACTACAATTGTATACATGAGAACGATATAAATTAGGTAATCTATAAGACGTATATTGAAGGTCTGCCTACACGATCTGGGTCAGCATAGCAGACAATAGCCCTCATGTGAGAGAAGACTCATTTTGCTGGTGAAGATGATAAAGATGACGTCGATAATGATGATAATGATGATGATGAAGATAACAACGATAATGCTGCAGTGTTATCTAGAACCATAAAGAAGTATAATATTGGAAGTCACAGAAATCTTATTTTATAAAACATTAGGGATTGATATTACGATACTGTACTGGATATTGTACTGGAATTTAAAAGAGTTGATTTGTTCCATCTCAAGGAACAGAAAACAAGGAAGAGAAGAAAAGTAATAAAAAGAGAACTGGATTGTTTTTCTACGGATAAAGTAGAAATAGAATGTCGGTGTCAGAGTTTACTGGCTAGCGTGATAATTTTTAAAATAAGAAGAATAATTTGTAGACTACAGGTTCCATTTACGAAAGTAGGTTATATATGGATCGCTGTCTATGGTACGATATATGTACATTATTATGATAATGGCGTCTAAAGCAGTTGATAGAACGAAAATGGCGGATCGCGTGCTACGACATGTTTCATGGCGCCAAGATAGTCGGATGGAAATTCAGTGATTTCTTATGGAAGTTATTATTCTTATTATTTATATGTTATAAATACTTCAAAAGTAGTAAAAGGCAATTTACAAAATATGCTCTGCGATTTTCATATTTCCCAAGGGTTCCATCTTTTTCGAGTTAATCTACATCGTGCTACTCCGCCATCAGAAGCTAATGTTTAGAATTCAAGATATAAATTATTTTTATTCTATAAATAATACTCTTGCTTCCTTTCTTGTTTTTTTTATAATTGGACCATCTAGTGTCGAAGAAGCTAATAAACCCCCCTTTAACATTTAAAAAAGATTTTTTTTTTCGTTAAAGATTGTTAACGTGAGATCATGTGTTACATACATATGTATATCCACTCCTTATGGATTGAGTTGCTGGTGATGAGATAAGAAGTATTTAAACAATGAAGACTATACATATATGTAAATAAAATGTAAAGTATCTATCAAACCGAATAATTTACAGCGTAAGAACTATTAATTTGATATGTTTAGTAAACAGGAATCACTGAGTCGTCTATTCAGCAGGTATCGTTGTTTGCAAGATAATTTTAATAAAACGAAACGTGTGAGTGTACCACATTCCTCTGTCTCCCTCTTCGGGGATTACAGGCGTGATGTTACGTTATGTCACAAGAATTTTGTTTAACCTCGCGTGCGTCGTCACATTATGGCGCCATTGCTTAGCGTTTGAAAATATCCTACGTAACACTAAGAATAGTCGAATGAGATACATTTTCGATATGTGATTAACTTGTTTCTTATTGTTGAATTTTTTTTGCAAACAAACAACCCCTTAATTCAGTATAATGGAGGTCGCCCACGGTGAATTCTTGTCTCGATTCCGAAGTGATACATTTCGACAACGGACGCGATACAATCGCGGGTCGTATCCCTGGGTTTAGGCGTATAATCGCGGGTATTCTAACTACGTTCAGGCGTTTAGTCGCGGATCGTATACTTGCG